>JAGYYN010012324.1:0-29953 GCA_021441665.1 Euplotes cf. woodruffi 2 WChen-2021 | reverse complement strand
GAAAATGTAACTAATAAGCTGACTCCAGCTGAAAAAACCATTTACGATAAAGTAAGAGACAAACTCAGAGCCAGAGATGCCGAGTACCAACAGATGTCTGAGTTCGATAGGCTTCTTTACGAAAGGATCAAAGTCTCTGATATTCTAAAATATGCGAGAAACTTAGTTTCACTAAATTCTGATGAGGAAAAGCCCCTCAGTCCTCATTTGCTTCAAAACACTAACCAAAACTTCGATTCAGCCACAGGCAAAGCCATCAAGCCAGATGAAGTGAGTTTATCCAGCTGTATACTAACAAAAAAGCGAGACCTCAAGGAGGATGAAAAACTTGCAAACCACCACTTGAAAATTGAAGATTTCTTCTGAGACATTGGCAGTAATCTCAAATCGCGGAATATAAGTTCTCTGGACCTTGACGAGACTTCACCCAAAGAAAGCTGTGCAAATAGCGAGTCAGAATACGTATTTTACCAAGTGCAGCCAGTCTGTCTATTTGATACAATTACACTATAACCATACATTTGCAGAGATAAATTAATACTCTAATAAAATTTACTAAAATCCAGTTTTATTCAAAATTACTCTTTTCCCCAAAAACAACGCAAATTATAAATTTTTGCATTGATTCTGCAAATTTATTATTTATTGGGTATTTTTATGATTTTAAACTACCGCGAAATTTATTCAGCATTGAGATTTCGATTTTAAATTTAACAAATTTTATTATGGCTTCTCGTGGGTATGCAAAAATTGGAGCTGTAAAATTAAAAATTGGGGTTTTATTATAGACTGGCTGCTGTATTTTTATTCTAAATTACTTTGTGAGTGTAAAAACCGCCTGTTTGCGCAACCGTTACAGCAGATGTAAGATTTTACACACAGGTTATAAAACTTTACCATATGAATTATAAAATACTGCAGCCTCACAGCCAACGTCGATTTTTACGATTTATTTAGCGAGGTATGAATTAATCTTATCATGATATAAAACGAAATTATCAAGGAGCAGCGTTGGAGCGAATCAGTTATAGATTATTATGTATTTTTATTTCTCTTTGATGTGGCGGAGCAGCAGCTGAAGACGAGATGTAAATTATGAGGCTATACTGAATTAATTAGTATGTAGCTAATTAGCTTAGCAATGTCAGTATTTATTAATTCACGCAGCCATTTTTTTATCTGCCTGTAATAGATATTATTAAAAAAATTACATGTTATGCATACCTCTGCAAGAAATAATTAACTATAAATTAATTAACGACTGGAGATCAACGCTAAGCTTTCGACTTATCAGATGAAATAATTCATATGAAGTTCGAATATTTTCATATTTCATACGAAAAATTCCGAATTTTTATAGTTTTGTTAACCTTGCTCAATATAAAATAATCATTTTCTGAAGCAAAAAATGATTAAAAATTGTAAGAAAGCAGTGATTGCTTGTATATCTATAATTAATTTCTATTTTATTGTGTAAACGAACCATAACAACAATTTTGAGAAGTTCTCGTTAAGGATTGTATGAAACAATTTTCGATGCCAAATTAAAAATTAAACTAAATTTGCATATATCAAAAAAATTGTTTTAGAAAACTCAAATAATAATTTACCGAACTTGAATAAAATTTCACAACTACATAAAATATTCCTCTCCAATAAGCCACTAAAAGTATATTCATACCTGATCTCAACTTCTGCACATCCTAAACACCCCTTCCACAATAAATAATCGAACTCTACAAAAGCACATAAACACGTACGACCAATTCAATATATCGAGTAAACATCAGCACTGTATTACCACACCTCCTCATACACTAAACTAATCCAGAAATATATCAGGAATTGAGTCTATTTAACCCTCGATCATCTAAATAATTATACCCCATCGCAGTCTAGATCTGTATATTTTTATTGTGCAAATGGAGCGAATCGACAACTCAAACATCATCGCTGGGTACTACAACTACTGAAGTATATGATACAGTGGATTATAGCTATCCAAGGCAATTCGTTTACAATCCACTGTCTCAGTTCAATATAAAACACCAATCTACCGAATCTGCTTTTCATTTACATAAAAACAACAAATTATGAATTATTAATATTTTTAACCTTTGTGCTGGTCAATCACCAAAAACGAGGTTTAGTTGTATTTTAAAGCTTAGTTATATTAACTGCCGATAAAATAATATTTTTTGGTTTCGTAGTGAATTATACGGCGACCTGCTGTACTACAGAAACAAGCAAGTCTCACATTTGTGTGGACAACAATACTGTGAAGAATGAGTCGCTAATTGGACTGTTACAGTCTTCATCAAGTTAAATAATTTATATCGATTGGTAATAATTTTAATCCAAAAATGATTGACTTTTATCGTGGAAATATTAAATTATTGACCTTTTTAGGCATTATTTTAGGTTATGTATAACTTTACTGCTTTTTATTTATTATCAACGGAGTTATTAAGTATTTAACTTTAATAAAAAAGACTCTTTCTGATTATTAAGATTAAAATAATTTAAATTTTTTGAGTCATTATATTACTAATTACGTAATTTTATATATAAATATTGCATTTATGGATACGCTTAAATTTTAATCATAATAATTTATTTTATATTGAAAAAATAAAATCATTTTTACATGCCATAAAATAAAATTTTTAATATGAGTTTTAATTAAAAAAAAAAAGAGTAACTACATTTCCGCTCACAAGCTCACAAATCAAGATGGTATACAATGCTTGTACAATGGCTGCGCTACGAAGCTGACTTACGAGGACTTAGCGAAGACGATGAGCAGTCCGACACTAAATAAAATCAACGAGGCTTACAACGCAAATTACTTTACTTATACTGAAGATATCTCCAGATGTCCAAAGTCCGGATGTGACTACGCAGGATTCTTTAAAAGAGGTGCATGCAGAGCCAACATGATTTGCGAAAAATGCAACTTTGAATGGAAAGATTTCTCTCAGCTCACTGCCTTCGAAAAGATATCCAAGTCGGCTAAAGAAGCCTTCAAGCTGAACTCAGAGACAAACAACTATCTTAATGAAGTTGTCTGGAGCAACGCGTGTCCTGGCTGAGGCATCTGAATATACAAACTCGATGGGTGTTCTCACATGGTCTGACAAAAGTGCAAATATGAGTTCTGATGGATATGCCTCGATCACTACCCTGGCTACAGACACCAGGGAACCACTATCTGCGGAGTGAGGAAACTCGTAACGGTAGTCATGCTGATGATGTGCATGTTTATCGCCACTTCACACCTTCTTTACACAGATCTTTGGATTGCTTGAATCTTTCGCTGGATCATCAGGTTCATCATCTGGAAATTGGGAAAGTTCATTCTTTCGAATATCGCAGGTTTATCAATTTTACTTACTTTCCCGATATCTTTCGGATTTGTATCGTGAATGAACAGCTACTCATACTCGATGTGTGACAGCTTCTCAAAAATATTCACAGGATTCTTGGTGATATTTTACCCGATGGGCTGGGGATTCATGATGTACTTTTCATATCAAAGCAGCACTTTTAGCTTTGTTCCGATGTACATAATTTACGAAATCTGCTTCGTGATTGTGCTCGTAGTTGGTGGAATTGCTCTATTTTTATTCGGACTGCTGTGCTACTTCTGCATCGGCCCACTGTTTAAAATATCTTTCCTACTAATGGTATCAATCAGTAACAAGGCATCAGGTTTGCTTTGCAGGAGGCTCAAAAATAATTAATCTGACGAGGAAATCCTCAGAAAATAAAATCGTAAAATTTCAATAGGAATTGTGTATTCAAGATTTTACAAAATAAGATGAATTTCAACAAATTTTAAAATCTACATTTTACTAAAAGACCTATACCTTAATTTGTTAAAATTACAGATATTAGTAACGAATATCGAATTATTCTAAACTCAAATATTTTTACTTTTAGCAACACACTTCCTTCAATAAGTAAATCGTACTAAATAGAGAGAAATGATTTTGATAACACAAAAAAGATGATATAAAACATTTCATACCAATTTCCCTAAAAATATATCAAAATCTAGTTTAAAAAACCTATTTTCCAGCAAAAAAGGGTTCAATAACTAAAAAAAATAAATTAAATTTATTATTAAAAAAAACCTAAAAATATCATATAGACAATCCCATTCATAATTAAATTCCAAATAAACTAAAATCACCTAAAAAATGTATTATAAAGCAAGCTGAATGAAAAATAATAATAAAATTAAATTAAAAATCAAACAATGTAAATATTTATTTTTGATTATCAAAGGCCAGGATCTCTTGATCTGCATTTTGGGCTGTATTATTTTTAGTCATATTTTAACCTGTTCCACCTCTAGTCTCAAATGGCAAAATCCAACAGCAAAAGAACAAGACAGTCTGGCCTCAAACGCTGGAAGACTTTTAATGAAAAAGAGGTCCTCGAGTGATACTTTATCCTCGATCCGAATTGGACCAGAAAGACCATTGATTACTTAAAAACAGTCGTCAGGCTATCTGAAAACCAAATTTATAAGTGGGGCTACGAAAGAAAGAAGAAACTCAGGTCGCTGAATGACGCAGCCCTCGAGAGAAGCTTCTCTCAGAATACCGGAATCGAAGATCTGACCGCTCCTCATGCCTCTCAGGATTATAACAATATTGTGAATGAACTTTTCCCGACTGATCAAGATATGTCCGACGAACTGACGGACAACCAGGAGTCGCTTTATAACCGAGTCAGAGATGAACTCATGAGCAAAGACGTAGAGCTACAAAAGATGTCTGACATCGACAAACTGCTCTGTGAACGAATCAAGACCTCCGATGTCGTCCACAACGTTAAAAACATCGCTAATGAAGCTGAAATAATGAGGATAGAAACGAAGCAAAGACAAGCTTGTACTAGCTCCCCAATCAAAACCCAGAATAACTCATTTGATGAAAGCTTCAGCTGCTCAACACTCGCTAGATCGAGGAATAAGAGAGAGGCCAAGGCGGAGAGCAAACATATTGACGACTTTCCGATTTTCAACGAGTTTGAAGTCATCGACAAATGTGTCGATGAGCCAGCTGAGTCATCCATCTTCTTTTTCGACAAAAGTGAAATTGAGAGCAGCAGTATGCTAGAAAAAGAGAAAGATGGCCTATTCCAAGTGTACGATCCATTTTCGTTGTTTAACGAAGATTAAGCAATAATCAAGAAAAGCAAATAATTTACTTCTTTAATAAAATTTCAGCCTAAATCCTCGAAATTTACTCAGGTTTTGGTCTTCAATAAATCTGGTCTCAGCAGCATAAATTTAGATAAAACACGGTCAGAATGAAGGATCTTGGAGATCGATTCTTGTATTAATTTTCAATAAAAAATCAATAGGTTTTAATATGAGCTCGCAGCGGTTAGTAGTCTCAAATCATCTGGATTTGTTGATGATTTAGCATAGACTAGGATTATTAAACAGATCATAATATGCAGTCTCACTTCTCTATTAGATTTCTAATTCGCCTTGTGATGAATCCACATAAAAATATGCTATAAAGCAGAGGAATATCAGATATGTTATGATTGTATATTTTTAACGATCAAGTTTCGATTTGAACTAATTAGTTTCTATCCAACTGTATATAAAATACTTATTTCGATGGATCGTCGCAATCACCGGCGAGAAGTCGAAATAGCAAATGATATACGAAGAATACTTATATCAATAATTTTACCTTTGTGGTCATTATTTTAGATCAATTTTTGAAGAATTTTTAAATTAATCTGCCCAAAAATTTTTATGACATCCTCATTAGTTTTTAGATTTGTATCTTAGATTTTTATCTTAAAATATCGGCCTAATGCTGAGTGATTGTAATAAAATCCGTAAAATACGAAATTAGCAACAACAGACAAAAATTTTATAGTCATCGACATCGAATATTGAGGAAGCTAAAAATTACAAATATTTCGAAACTATGAAAAAATTCGAATTTTTCGGAAATAAAACTTAACGAATGATCATTTTTAAATTTAATTGGCTCGTGACTCAGCTCGTTTATAATCGATTCCGAACAGGATATTTAATCATAATTATTGCATTTTCTTACGATTTAAGTTAGTTATGCGATATGTAAATAAGTAGGTTAAAAGTTCGCTTATTTCGTACTGCTAAAACTCCGATAATTACAGCTAAGGTAAGACAAGCCGAGTAATAAAGCTCGTGTGCAAAAGAGCAACCTCCTTTTCACATCTTCCGATCTGCCCTGCAACTCCGGACTCGTGTGTTTACATCATCACTGCATCCTTGCAGTCGTATGATAAATGAGTTTTTACTCATCAACATAAGTTATGAAAGTTACTAATTTTCGGTTCGGACGCAGTGAAAATCTGTTAATATAAATTCGATTTCCTTACCAGATTTTATGAATGTGACGGAAGCTTATTCTCACAAGTACTTTAGATAATTTAAAAATATCGCTAATTAATTCTTGCTTTAATGAACAACTGCACGATTCATAAATAAAACTTGTAAATAACGTATATAGTTCTTAAAATCAGGCCTTAATTTGTATTAATTTTACGATAAAAGCTCAAATCAAATCGCTCTAAAAATATTCACGATTTGCGTTTTGTTTCTTCAATAAATCAGAGCTTGATCACTTTATAAAGCCCGCTCTGCAGCTGTGTGTTTTTACCAACCTAATTTTGGTCTTGCAAAGGTGAGAGGCTAAATGTACGGCCGAAGCAGCCTTAAAATTTTCTTAATCAACTCTGCATCCTTTCAAAATAGCATCTTGATTCGACTTAAATATTCTTTCGGCCCACAGTGTTTTTGTTTGAGCCCATAGATCATCAAATAGCGTACTGTTGTGTGCCAAAAGCCGGTCTCCCCATTTTGGATTAGATTCCGATGCTCTATACGAGGCTGGATGGCAGACAGACCTGACCGAAGATTTAGATGCAGTTTGCAAAATTTACCTCCAGTTTTCAATCTGACGAGAATAGTTAGCGAGAGGGATGATTTAGATGTCCACTGACAGAGCAGCTAAAGCCGCACTGGTTTTGGATTTGGCTTAGAAGGTATTGAGGATTTTTGGTGCCTTATAATAAATTTACGTTGATCCTTTTTTGATCGGAGATTTTAAGCTAATGATAAAATATTTATTTGGTATCTTATAACCGCTTATATAGATATATTCTAGTTAAATATTGCTCTTTGTTTGATTTTTATTATTTTAATTAATATAACTCGATTGATGATCTAAAATTAAAAAAAATGATATTATTTTAAATAATAAAAATCTTTGAATAATTTGTATTTTTTTTAAATTTTTATATTTCACCAATAGTTTATTAAGTTTACATTAAGCGAAAATTTAGTAGTTAGTATTTTGTATGATTGTAATTGATTTTTATTATTAATTATATTTTTATTATGAAAATCTAAATAAAAGTATTTTAAAAGCCGCCATTGAATATACTCTTCCAACGAAATTACTATATAGCTGGGTTTTTGTGAAGGTAAGGCAGATTTGATGCTTGAATATCTCTGTTCATCTCACGGTCCTTCACCACTGCAACCTTTGGTCCTTGGTAATCTCCGCCGTCACCTGAAATAAGTTGTCTTGCTGCTTCTTTTTCAAGCATTCGCTTCATTGACGTCTTTGAGTGAATTCCTTTCAAATTCGGGTTTAACTCAAGGATTTGATCAGCAAGTTTAGATGCAAGCTTCTCCTCAATTGACTGTTTCTTCCTCTCAGCTTGTGTTGATGAGTCCCATTCATCTTTCTTCCTCTCTTCTTCTCTTTTAAGTTCGCTCATGATCTCAGACTTTTTGCTGACTTTAGACTTCCCCGACATACCAGTTCTATACGAAGCAGCTGACTTCGCATCGTCGTTGTTTGCATCCATCTGGTTCCACTCTTCAGTAGCTTTTTGTCTCCACTCGTCGTCTTTTTTGATCTCATCAACTCGTTCTTTGATTAATGCAAGAGCCTGTCTGACTTCAAGGTCTTCCATGTACTTTTCGTAGTCGAGGTCGTAAGCGAATTCGATAAGGTCATCGATCTCCTGGTCTTGCTCCTGCTTAAGCTGGCCTTCAGTCTTGGCCCACAGCGGCTTGGCTTTATCAGCCTTCTTCGCTGCTTTACTCTTGCTTGAGAACTGTTCGTCGTTCTTTTGCAGGTTTTCCTTTGTCAGCTTCGCGATTTTAGTCGTGTCTTGCTTCGAAGCGCCTTCTTTTCCAGGAGAGCTTTGGTTATCGTTCTTCATGTCCATTATTTTTTGCCTCTGCTTTGCAGTTTGGTCTCTGATCTTTTTGAAGTTATCTTCTTTATTATTTTGGTCGTTTTCCTTCTCCACCTTTTCAATTAGCTTTTTCTCCTGCAGCATCCTGAGGTACTTCTTGTGTCGAGTGAGGATGCTGTTGCTGTCCTTTTTCTTTTGCTGCACGACGATGACTTTCTTTGCAGGATTGAGACCGATTTGATCTTTGGGGTCAACTCGAGAGATGAACGGAGCCTTTCCCTGCCTTTCGGCTTTCTGTACTTGACCGAACTCGTTTGGTCTGTTACAAAGCATCACTCCTTTGTAGTTCCCAATGCTAGCCTTCGGCATGTTTGAGTCCAAATCTGCCATTGTTGCTGTGATTTAATATTATTATAAATAACTGTTATTTTTGAATATTCTTCAAATTTAAATGAAAATTTATTTTTTTACCTTCCCTTAACTTCATTTGAATTTTATTGAGAAAGGAAAATTAATTTTATAAGGCTTTAAATAAGATATATATTGAGATAAAGCTTATTTTATATTATAAATATTCTTTAATTTAGTTTTTTTTTCTTCATTAATTCCACTACCAACAGTTAATCTTGTTTTATTTAAAATACAATATTTAAAGGATAATTTACTAAGTAAATTGAAAACTTCAATAATTTTTATTTCATCGCTGCCGTACTAAGCAAACCATTTATGATCGAGTACTTCTTTCGCTGATGGTCTGTCTTCTGGAACTTTAGCAAGCATTTTTGCGATCAAGTCATTTAGCTCATCACTGAAATTTTCAATCTTTGGGGTTTCGTCAGTCTCAGCTTTCGATTGCATTAAGTACTCAGTATCAGCATAAAATGGTAGCTTTCCAGTTATATAAGTATAAATTGTGACTCCCATAGACCAAATGTCGGTTGGAAGCACTAAAAAGCCTTCCGCCCCGGGACTGTTAGACTCTGGAGCCATATAGGCGACTGTTCCCTCCCCGTTCATGAGTTTGTCGTCAGGTCCGGAGACCTCACAGCTAACGCTAAAGTCACCGAGCTTAGCTCAACCGTCTGTAGTTGATACTAGAATATTATCAAGTTTGATATCACGATGAGCGAAATTATTTGAGTGCAGGTATTCGAGTCCCTTCATCGCATCTCTAAATATTACCTTTGCGACATGCTCGACTCTTTCATTGTCATTAGCAAATTCTTTTCCTTTAAAATATGTATCAGTGATGTATTCGAATATGTTGCTACTTCTTGTGTAAGTCTTATCGTTTTCATTCCAATCTGAGATCTGTCCTAAATGACAAAACTCGATAACGAGATATAAATTGTCTTGATCGTGCTGCTCGATAAGTTCATAAAGCTGAACGACATTTGGATGCTTGATCCTGGACCAAATGTTAATCTCAGTAAAGACCTTTTCAAGGGCATTAGACATGACAAGTTCACCTTCCTTCGTGTACAGTGCGCATCTTTCTCTATTTAATGTCGGCTTGTGCATCACTTTGATAGCATAGTCTCGTTCTGCAGGAGATCCATCTTTAACAAACTCTCTAACTGCATGTTTGACTTTGGAATAAGCACCGGTCCCGATAGTTTTAAAAACCTTAAACTCGTTAATATGCTTCTGAGTGCCTTCATATCGCTTGTCAATCACAGTTGTATAGAAAATATCACAAATCGGTTTTGTATCAAGATCCGCTGAGCATTCGTCATAATCTCTGGCTTCTTCCTTTGCAGTGGAGGTTTTAGGTTTTCACTTATTTAGTAATTCGAGTTTCAAAGTTGCTGACATTGGTTTTTTGTACTCATACTTCGCAATTGGAGGTGCGATATCCAAATCGTCGTCTAAATCGTCATCGAAGTCGTCCATTCCCTCTAAATTCTCCATTTTATTTTCAATTAAAATCTAATAATTTTCAGCTATTTCCAAATTTCCAGTAAACCCAATAGCTCAGCTAATTTTATACATTGCTTCCTTAATACAGACCTTTCAGCAGTGAAAATTGGAATTTTTAGATAAGCTGAATGGTTTGGATCAGGTTTTAGGATAGAAAAATTAGGAGGTTTGACGAGAGTATTTGAGATCGGGCTATTAGTGATTTTAAGATATGGCTGGTTCAGGTTTTATGTGATTTTTATTAGAGAAATAATGTCAAATTTATGAATAATTTATTTACGATAAATTATTTAATTTTAAATATGAAACTATAAAACTAAAAAAAAATTAAGATTACAAATTTAAATATTATTTTTAAGCTGGAACAATTAATGAGATATTTTATAAATATTGTAAAAGTATAATAAAAACTAAATTTTAATTTGTTTAATTGACAATTGAATTTTATTTTCAAATAATTATATTTTTATAAAATTTAACGAAATGGCTTACGGAAGTGGCTGTAATACAGCGACAAAGAAAGAAACCAGATACCAGGATAGAAACAGAGAAAGATTCTGAAGAGAAACTACCTATGGAGCAACTTACAAGCCAAAGAACTGGGAGAAGTTCGAAGAGCATAGACAGATTGATGAACAAATAATGACAAAATATTCCAATCGTGTCCCGAAAACTAATAAGCCTCGTTCTGTTGATAGAACCAAGCACAGAAGAGACTACGAACAATTCAAGCAAAGCAAATCGCAAGATAGAAAGATCAAGAACAGATATGACTACGAAAATGCTATGTGTTCGACTGGAGATGCATTTTTCAAGCCAGATTCAACTACCGGAAACTACATGGAGTATCACTACCATCATCTCGGAAGACCAGGAAGAAGAATGATTGTTGATAAGGTTATTAAATACAAATATCCTCCTCAGATCGGAACCAACTATCAGAAAGAACATGCTCATTTTAATTCGACAAAGGCCGTTGGAACAAACAACAACGGAGAGCCGTTTAATGTAGAGAAAGAGCATAAAATCATTAATCCTCATAAAGTAGAAAAGTTGACGATTAATCGAATTGATTACCAGCCTTATACAATCCAACCAAGAGAGCCGAAGAAGCTAAAAGCTCCTTCGCCTCAGCAGTACGTTCCAGCGAAGTCTTCATACCAGTCTTTCTTCCAAAACTGGGGGCCAAATGAGATCATCCACGAGAAGGACCCTCAATACCCCTATTATTCGTTACCATTCCAAGGAAATTCGAACTACGCGCAGACATTTTGAGGAGGCGATAAAAACGGAAAGACTGGGAGAGGCGTTCCTTTCGGGTTCGATGCAATCAAGCAGCAATACAACGCTCAGAACGCGCCACATCATGGACACAGTGTCGGAGGTGCGCCCAACACATATTTAGCAACCCAGTCTAACATGGGAAAGAGCGCGACAAACCTGAAACCGTTTGTAGGAATGACGGGGATGTCGAACCACTTCGAGACAACGAACCAGCACAATATGAAGAACTACAACATCAAGCACAGACCGAGGTCATGCAAGCCGGTGGTGGAGGCTATCCGCACAAAGTCAAATCCGCATCACTTCAACACAAAGAACAAGCAAGAGTACAAATACAAAGTGCCGAAGCCACTGGCCGTGGATATGATTCCATACCCGTAGCCTTTCTTTACTAATCGCCATCGATTGCACAAATTATTCTTCGAGCTTAGCAGCTTTTAGCAATAGGTGGGACTGTGGAGGGCATCGTCACTTCAAAATCACATTTTTAATATTGAGAAATAGTATTGGGACATTAGAGGAAATTTATTTTACTCTTGTAACAGCAAAACTGGTTTAAATGAACTCAGAAATATTGAGTTATGTGTCATTCAGCATTTCTAAAATATATACATATTTTTTTAATTATTAAAAATTAGAATGTAAAATCACTGTATTTAGTTGCATCTTCAGTGCATTCTTTAACTTTTGCTTTCAGCTGGTATAAATCAGTTCTTCTCTGGGTATAGCATGGAATTTGACTTCTTCATTCGTCCATGATGCTAAGGTCGACGTCAGCATAGATGATTTCCTCTCCTTCTCCGCATTCTTGGACTACTTTTCCCCATGGATCGCAAATACAAGAATGTCCGTATGGTTGATATCTTGTTTCGTCTTCTGGTCTTGCAGGAGAGCACAGCCCGATAAAAATCTGATTGTCTAAAGCTCTGCCTTTCCTCAAAATATCCCAGTGAAGGCCGCCTGTGTGCTTTGTGAAAGCAGCAGGGAAGATAAGGAATTCGGCGTTCATTTCTCTGGCGAGGACTTGTGAAAAGTCAGGAAAGCGGAGGTCGTAGCAAATTCCTAGTCCAAACCTACAGTACTCAGTATCAAATAGGGCAAAGCTTGTTCCCGGTGAAAATAGATCACTCTCTTTAAACGTGGCTCTTCCTGGAATATCGATATCGAAAAGATGAGTTTTACTGTATTTCGCTGCAAGATCTCCGTTTTTGTTAAAGCAAGCTGTTGTGTTATAGATTTTGCCATCTTCTCTTCTTTCAGGGATAGATCCGCCGATGATGTAAATATTAAGATCATTGGCAGCTTTGCTCATCATCTTGGCGGCTGTAGCCTTTTCGTCTTCTTTAAAGTTAACAATAGGCTCAGCATTTTCTTCAAATGACTTCATATCATAGTTACAGATGAACATTTCAGGAAGGACGACGATTTGTGCGCCTGAACTAGCAGCTTCTTCAATTAGTTCCTGAGCCTTCATGACATTCATTACCTAATGTGAGTGAGTGCGAGCAAGCTTACCTTACTAGTCTGGACTTCCATCTGGACCAAAGCAATCTTAAATGTCTTCTTGCCTTCCATATTTATTAATATTATGATACGTAAATCCATTTGTTATTAGCAGTAGAGGATACATAATATTTGTATTTTGGAATCAAAAATATCAATCATTAGAATTTTGCACTTTTGCTCAATTGCTTACACAAATGGATAAAGAGTAAAAACACAGATTTTTTGTGTTTTAATCAGCCAATATAGACTAAAATTATTTATAATTTGAGAATAAAAATAGTTATAACTTCAAAAATAAAATGGATCAAGCTCAACTTGATAGAGGCAAGAGACCGTCATTACTTTTTAGAACCCGAAGACGAACAAGAACAAGAGGAAGCCGAAGAAGAAATGGGTAACAGTTATTTTTACTCTTAGTAGAGTCTCAGGACGACCAACAGACCGATGAAAAACGCCGACTTGACGAACCTCGCAAACCGACTTTCTCGCAGTCTCAGCTTGCAAGCAGTGAAATGGAGAATCAAGATAATCAGGAACAAATGGAAGATAACGGTATGAGCTAGAAATAATTGTATAGAACTAGTTCAGCAAAATACAGAGGATCAAGACCTTCAAGACGACATCCAAAATGAGCCGGAAGACGAACAAAATATTGAGCTGAAAGATGAAGATAATCAAGCTGTACAGGATACAAATGAGAATTTACCTAATAATGAAGACGGTATGGGTCAGTGGTTATTCATCAGTACTATTATTAGCTTATCATTTATATATGAATTTGGTTTAAATTCATTTAGATAATCTTTATGTAAAAACTTCGCTTAAGCCAGTAATAACAGTAAAATTTAATAATTATATCCTCATCGGTTTCTTTATAGTGCAGAATCCTCCAACAGAAGAAACTGGTATGGCCTAATGCAATTTTTCTCGAAAAAATAAGCATAATTTTGCTTTTTTAATTATTCTAAACAACCGGTATATAGTAGTTAAAAACGAGTCTCAAAAAGAGCAAACTAAAAGAAAAGTGAATAAGACTAAAAAGGTCAAATCAATCATTCAACTCGCGAATAACACCGAAAAAGAGCCAGAGAAATAAACCTGAAATCTCTCCTGAAGAATACGAAAAGGAAGTTATCAAAAGACTTGACGAAAAGAGAAAGAACGATTTAAAGGTTGCATCTGGGAAAATGAAATTTAAACTCTTAAGGCAAGGACGATGACCATTCTGCACTCTTGCTCCTCCATGAAAGCACCTTGAAACACCTTCCGATATTCCAGTGAAAGAGATCAAAAAGGAGTTGAGCTTAAGCCCGACAATACGCAAAAGCAAATCACCGAATAGAAATATTGATAATACAAGTTTTAATCACTTTAACTCTGTTGTAACTGAAGATAAGCAAAGGCGGACTAACTTGAACCGCACTGCTGTTCGCGTTCGAAAAGAACGGAGCAACATGCGAGGAGGCCAGAATACTTCTATCCAGCTTGGCATTAATGAAAGTCAAAGGAGTAATGGAAAACTCCCAATGATTCCACCAAATAAAAGTAAATTTAACTTTTTGTACAGTAATTCTTTCCATCCCTTATAATAAAAAGTAGTTCCGGATTTGAAGATGCGAGTGAGGCAAAAGTACGGTTACGCCCCTCTGGAGCACAAAGACAACCAATTAAACCACAGTACAATCCCGAAAAGAATGCAAATGATCTGTACCTTTTTCTTCTAACCCTTTAGCAATAAAAGAAAGGCTCAGGACGCATAAATAAAATCGAGCGGTAGGCTAAATTTCATTCCTCTCAGTCTACATTATCGCTATTTAGCTACCGAGAGGAGAAAATCAGGAGAGAGCTTGAAATCCTCGAACAAATCAAAGAGCAAGAGCAAAAGGAAAGAGAGCGTGCGCTAAAAGACAACGAAAGGCGCAAGAAGTACGTTCAGTTTTTATTAGCAATCTAGGTACATTCTCCATCAAAAAGCAAAACTTGATGAGTATCACAGAATCAAAGGTAAACAACGCTTCACTATTTCCTTCCTTCACAACTCGGCTGACTGTGCGGTAGATATTGAAAAACTAGAAGAACTGAAGAGAGAAGAGGAAGAGTACCAGAGGCAGAAGCAGAAAGAACTAAATAAAAGAAATAAACAGCAAAACTTGATGCAGTTTCACGCGAAGAAATAGAGAAACTGAACAGCTGCTGATGATGGACGAAATGGGATTTACTAATAAATAAATCACAAAAGGTAAGTGGTGTTTGTTGTCACTTCAATTGGGCTAATTGGAACAGAGGTTTAAGCAGCACACGGGTTTGAAGGATAGAGAGTATGACGACAAATCAGATTTACCTTACAAATCCAAAATGGGCAACTATAGCTTGAAGAGTATTGAAGATTCACTTAATATTCATGACCAATAAGTATCATATAAAATGGATTCGAGATTATGGCGATGTATGCTTTATCGATTGTAGTCATTTGTTAAGTCACTGCCTTCAATTTGTTTTTAATTATTAAATAAAGAAAATTATATTTAGAGCGGTGATTAATATTTTAAATTAAAAATGTTAAAATTTTTTAATACTGATATTGTATAAAATAATTTTTGATGTTTACTTGAGATAAATTTAAACTAAATGTATTCGCAATAAATCTAAAAATTGAAATTATTGATTAAATAAATAAAAGAGGTACTCAATTATGTCGAAAATTTTCACACTGTCATTTCCCACATCCATTTATCAGTTCTCTAAAATTTCTAGTTCGATTTCAGTTCACTAACAAATTAATTTAGACCTCTAATCAATGAAGCTGAAGTTTTCGGTTACAAAAGATAATTTAAAAGTATTAAAGCCAGTGTTACAGATCTTCATGCAGCACAACAAAAACAAAAAGACGTACATTTACTTCGACACGACGGAGATGATTATCTACTGTGACATGCAGTTGACTAGCAGCACAGAATGCAGGATCTACATCGTGCCCAATCCAGAAAGCATGGAGACTTACAAAGAATGATTTCTCAAAGAGTACATTATCAGCTCTCTCACTAACAACACCATCCTCGTCGAAGTGCTCAAAATCGAGGAGTTCTTCACATGAATCAAGAACGTCTGTGAAGAAGAATGCGACGCTGAGTTCAAACTCACTAAAATCAAGGACAAAAACGGCAATGACAAGACATGATTTCGGATCAGCTTGCTCAAAGCAGACCAAATCTCAGACATCGCGACTTACGAGTTTGAAATCGCTTTGCTTTTCGACGATCGGCTGTACCCGACGAAGTACGACTTCCAATGCGTGGCAGTCGATTTCAACAAAGACGTGGCCGACTATTGATTCAGAAAAATGATAAGGAACTGAACGAAGAATAAAGACCAAGACGTGGATATAAAAATCACACACGAGGATAAAGAATACCATTCCGCTGACAACAAGCAGATTATCTATCAATATCAGCTTTCTGTATCCGACGGGTCCAGCACGTATAGCTTCTGGACTGAGAAACTCGACATATCCGCTGACCCCGAAGACGTAAAGCAAGAGTACAGTATTACACTTTCAAAGCCGAATTTCTACAGAATTTTTTCAAGCTTGCAAAGATTAAAATTCGCTATGAAGCTGTGATTTAATGAGCAGTTTGTGCTTGCGTATTTCGGCATTGAAGACCAAGACTCAATATCGGTTTCGATTAAATCAACAACAGTCGTGAATAGCGATGATTAATCGCAAGAGAGACGGGGTAATGTAAATACCCTTTCCTGCGAAATTTACTAAAAGCAAAGACAGTATAACTGCGAAGCTGATAAACTAAATTTTAAGTAAAAATCTATTAGTTTTCAATAATTTATTCATAAAAAATTAGTTTTATTATTTTGATGAAAGAGTTATTTAAATTAGAAGACATGGTTTTTTGTGGTACAGATTGAGTGCTTTTTTGATCCAGATCAGAATATTTATAACACTTTGCAATGGTTTTTAAGAATTAGTAAATAATTCGGTTCTAAATTATTTATAAATAGGAAAAACAATGGAGAAAATAAAATTTTTCAATGTAAAAAGTTGATAGAATCACTTTTTTGATAAATATTTTGATAATCTATGTGAATTAGTGGTAATTAGCTATTAGTAGTAAAATACTATTTACTATTTTTAGTGAATATAAACAAGCTATAAAACAGTAAGCCGAAGCTTTTAGTTACATGATATTTTTAATAAAATAAATTAAATAACTGAGAACTATATAAGCAATTACATATTATTTTATATAAATCTAAATTTTTATAACATCCATCAAAAGTCTATTTTTTTATAACATAAAATTTTACTTATCACCCACCAGCAATCATCCTTAAATAAAACTAATTTCAATCTTCATAAAAAACACATTACTATACCCAGTCCTTCTCAATCCCCTTCCATTCCTCCCCATTCTCCTTTAAAATCACCAATCCCCCATTCTCTCCCAGTCCTCCCAAATCCAGTATTTACAAATTCCTATAAAAATCTGCTGTTTTTCATTCCCAAATAATAAATATTAATCCAATAGTTTTATCAATGCTTTCATTCCTTTTTGAGATCGTACAAGTTGGGCAGTCACAGTGTTCAGAGCCAATGTTTGCATTCACAAGGAGTGGGTTTGTGCAGGTTGGTTGTTGAATTGTACTAGAAGTTCTTGTTCCTGTTCTTGATGCTTGGCAACTCCACAACTGAGTTTACGTTTGATAGGACGTGACTCATCCCGTATGAATTGTTCCTGAACTCTGGCTTGCTTAGGTTGTTTACATATTGGTCGTATCCGAGCTCGACTCTACTGTCGAATGGATTGCTCATTGATAATGTTGGTATTCCGTCATTTCCTGTAATTGGGTTACGCGCTACGCTGTTTCTATTTGTCACCCCTTTATTTGCTTTTTAGCTGTAGTATTTTAACAGACTTTGGTATTTACCTTTTGTGGTGAAACGTCCTTTAGCAATCTTACATTTGGAGTCTTCGATGATAGAAATCCAACGTGGTTTATTTCGCTAACTGGTTGGATCTCAGTAATCTTTGCGTTCTTTTTAGTTGGAACAGACTGTCCAAAGTATGCAGTATGCTCTTGTTTATACTTTCCTGTATGTTCAAGATCTTCTCTTGCTTCAATGATCGGTGGTTCTTTATCATAGCTATAAAATAGTCAGCAGTTATTCAAAGAAAATTATTACTTGAAGTCATCTTCTAAAGCGGATAGCATATTAATTTTTCCGATTTTATTTTCATGGTCTCTTGAATTCATGCTGAGCATATCTGAGTGTCTGGACAAATGAATCTTGCTGATCTTCTCCAGTGATCCGACTCGTTTATTTTAAAGTATTGACCTGATAAACTTTTGACTTTAGTTCTTTATTTACTTCCCTAAATATCAAGTTAGCTATAATTCATAATTCTCTCTACCTCGACCATATTTTTCAAGATCTCGATTTGGTTTTGCTGGTCTCTCATCTTCTTATTCATCTCGATGACTTGGCCCTGCTTGACCTGTCTGAGCTTAACCTCAGTTTTATGTATTTTATGTTCTTCATGTTTGACTTGCTTCTCAAGTCCTTTTATATACTCGCTCATGTGTTTTATTTGATTGTCTTTTAACAGCACTTCCTTTTGCGACATTTTGAGTTCATCGTTTTTCTTCACGAGCTCGCTGTTCTGCTGTTCTACAAGAGCCTCGAGTTCATTTTTAAACTCGATGAGCTTCTGCATGTCTTTATTTCATCGTCTGGTAATGCGCTGCTTTATTGTCTCCAATTTTGCTATCATTGTCGACTAGCCTTTGATTTTCAATCTCCATTTTATCAAGCTCGATTTCTAGTTTTCGTTTTTCAGACTCGAGCTTATTGTACTGGGCGGTGAGCTCAGAAGCCTGGATGTTCATTTTCTTCTCGATATTTTTGATCTTTTCTTCATAAATATTCTTCGACTCTAAGCTTTCTGTGATGATGATCTCGTTCTTTTTCTTCAGCTGGACAAGCTTTTTCTTCAGCTTCGAGACGAGTTCATTCAAGTCGCCTTGGTCTTCGTGTTCTGCAGACTTAGCGACGCTTTGAGCATTCGATCTCAATTCTTCGAGTTGTTTTAGCAGCTCTGAGTGCTCTTTATTTAATGTTCACGAATTCTTTATTCCTTTTGATCTCTGTGCTTTTCAGCTGCAGATTTTCATCTTCTAGTTTTCTGATTGCTTTCATTTTTTCTTGTAGCTGTTGCTTTAATTTTTGGTTTTGAGCCTCCAGATTCTATGGTAAAGTTAGATACTGATAGGCGGTAATAAAGAACGCGGAGATTCAGTTATTATTTAGATTTTTAAATTATTTACGTAAGAAGCGATTGAGTAATACTTATCGATTTATTAATAATAAAAATAAATATGTAAGAGATCATCACAAAACTAAAATTCAACTTTTCACTAATTTTAACATTTTTGCATAAAATCAAAATTTTTAATGAATTAATTTTGAATTTTTTTAATAAATAAAATTTTAAATTTTTATGCAAAATATTTGCAAATAATAAATGTACAGAAGTATGATTATTTTCATCAGCAATTTGTTGATCTTCCTCGATATTAAGAGTTTCCCGCTCGTTTACAATATGTTTATCTGCTGATTCTTGATTATCTGGTACGTCTTCAGTTATTTCGTTATTCTCATCTCCATCGTCTTGTTGATTTTGCTCATCATTTTGTTCTTGTTCTTGCTCTCGAGCTTGATTATTCTCCTCTGAATTGAGTCGTTCATCTCCCTCCCCATCGGCTTGTTTATCCTGCTGGTCGTGGTTAAGATATTGTTTCTTCTGTACAAATATTTCTTCTACTTCAGCATGTGGTTGCTAAAATAACCCCGTGTGAGTATTAATCAAGCACTGAATGAAACTGGTTTATTGCTGATAATTAAAATAACTAAAAGACAGAGGCATTGAGACTGTCTCTCTCGCTAGATTTCAGCGAGAGTATATAAACCGTGAAAGCATCCCTCTCGTACCTGATCATCAAGCTCTTGTTGTGTATCCTGGTCCCCGCCATCGTCGGAATTGGAATGATGCTCATCGCCGTCGGCTTGCTCTCCGTCTTCAAATTGTGAATTGACTTGGTCCAAGTCTTCTTGGTCTTCTAAAGGAGGATGAGGCAGTGAGGATTGGTAAGAGTACCTCGGTCTATCTCTGACATTTGGATATATTTCAAGTTTTATTAATATTTATTTGGTCATGATGAAGTTGCAGTGAGACACAATTTTAACGATCTTTATTAGTAAATTTATAAACGATTTATATTTAATTCGAGAAAAACTAATTCGCAAATAAATTATGGTCATAGACCGATACAACAAAAATTATTTCAGGAATTTGAATTTTTAAATAATAAATAATTTTCATTACAAATAGTATTTTTTTAATACAAAATTGATCAAAAACTTATAACATAATAGAATAAAAATAATATCAAAACAATCAATTAAAAATGGTAATAATAAACCGTTTACTATATATATTAGTCATTTAAATAAATTTCATCTGACTAAATTTTGTATTTTAATTAGTATATTTATCCTTTCAGTAAATTAATTTTTACAATTTCTAAGTTTTTGATAATAAAGTTCCAAAATAAACATAAAAACAAACACCATCCTCAATAAATCAACAATCCAATATTCATTCATTAAATCTCCATCCATCCCTTTATTATTTCAATACAAAAATAATCTGTGAATTTCCAAAAACTCTCTAAAATCCATCTAAAAATCCGATTAAATCCGGACCCAGTGCAATTAAACTGGTTCTTGCTTTGAACCCAAAACCCCAAAAATGGATTTGCAACTGAACCTGGACCCCTGTAAATCTGTGGATTGGTGTGTGTCTAAGCAATTGCGGAGTGAGTGCAGCTGCGTTGGTAATATTTAAAATAATGGAGTGGGAAGATGAATTGATGCTTGACGAACTCGATGTCAACCCAGTGCTCACCATGCGCAGCCTCCTTGATGTCTTTCAGGTCCAGCTGCAAGACAGGAAGTTTGAGTACCAACACCAGACTTTTAAAATTGAGTTTGACTGGACTGACGGAGTGAGTTTATGAGGAGAGGAATGGGCACGGAAAGAGGGTTTGGGCTTAGTAGATTATTGGAATATTTAGGCAGTAGTAATGTTTAAAATATAGCTAAGTAAGGGAAATTCTGGATATATTCAAGAGTTTAAATCTATTCCAGCGAATATGCAGAGGTATTCAGGCTTATTTACTTTTACTCAATAATTCATGATTTAGCGATGTTTTACCGGTTAATATAAAAATTGGAAGTTTTGGTAAGAAAGTTGAGTAATTTGAATTTATATGTATTTAGAAAATAAGTATTCAGCTGTCTAATCAAAATATTTTAGTATAGCTAGAAGTATTAAGTATAAAATCATTTATTGTTCTAAAAAACAAAAAAGTATTTTATAAAAAAAAGAATATTAATAAATTAATTTTCGATATAATCTTAATCAATTCATAAAGTTTGCTATATGAAAGTTATAAATTTCTGCTATATTATCAAACATTAGAAACTACACACAAAACAAGTTATTTAAATCACTTGATATTCTAAAATACTTAACATGCACTAATAGACTTGAATTTTTAAATCTAGAAGAACCTCAGCTAAAATACGAACAAAATGTAAAATGATCAAAGCCGTTGAGTAACGACTTTGGACTTCTAATTCCAGAGCCTAAATAAAATAATTCAGAAGTCAATCAGCTCACGGACACCAAAAGTAAGCAATTGCAGTCTCCACCACATTTTCTATCTCCTAAAATCTTCGTTTCTAATTGCTTTTAGGACATCGAGCGACAAAATGTTGGACGATCAAACGTAAATTTCAAAAACTACATGACCCAGCTGAGAAACATGTTAAAAGAGAATTCATTAGCAACGACGCTAATCTTTTGATTTGCGTCTCCTCTGGTCGCAACTTTCTCAGGAGCTCCATCGCTGAACATGCAGCAGTTAGGCTACAATAAAGAGTTCGAAGAAATCGAAAAGGCTCTTGAGGAAAGCAAAATCCAGCTGAACTATCAGAAGACCGTGGCGACATTAGACAACCTGCCTGACATTCTGATTCAAAACCCGTTTGTACTTCATTTCTCTGGCCACGGAGTTAAAAATAACTACGAAAGCATCGGAAATGAATCAATAATTAAGAAAGGAGAAGGCGATATGCTGCTGTTTGAAGACTCAAAGTGATGTGGAGTTCTTGTCAGCGAAAACAACCTCAAAAATATTCTCAAATGATGCAGAACTGATATTAAATGCGCCGTCGTCCTGTCTTGTCATTCTGAATTCATCGGCGATATTTTCTTCAACGCTGGCATCCCCCACGTTATCTGTATCAAAGAGCAGGAGAAGATCTCTGATGCCGCATCGATTATTTTTACAAGCGCTTTCTATAAAATTTTGTTTTGAAGGAAAAGCCAAAAATCAGATTATATGTAAAATTATTTATTTTTATTCCTAAATAAAATTTAGTACTAAAATAAGCTGAGCATTTAATTTTTATGTTTATTATAGTCAAATCAAGCAAAAGTAGTCAGGATATTAGCCACACTTGCAATGTGTGAAAAGCTTATGAAGGAGCTAAAGCTACAGTGAAACTCCAAAGCGGCATTAAATGCCAATCTGGAGAACATTGAAAATTCGTCCTGAAATGTGATCATAAACATGATCAGAGCACCTCCTTCGATTTGGACTTATGCAGAGGCCGATGAAAGCTTATGAACGAAGAGCCCTTGATAAAATGCATCCCTGCAGCTGTTGAAAATTTTGTCGGTAGACAAACTGAATGCAAACAGCTCATCGAAATGCTGAATAGCAACCGATGCATTTCAATAGAAGGCGCTCCTGGGATTGGTAAATCTGCAATTATCAAAAAAGTTGTAAATATGCTTTATGACCGAAATGTATTTCCTGATGGAATACTTTATCTCAGTTTAAGAGACTGAAACAGCCTCGAGGGACTCTTCAAGAAAATGTACTTATCTCTGAAATCGTATCTCAAGCCAAGATCTCAAGACGATAGCCAAGCCGAAGTCGAACTCCTTGATGTCGATGACTTTTACTGGGAGTATATCATCACTTGCGGTCAACTTACTATTCTTATCGTCTTCGATGACTGCAATGAGATCGTTGCAAAAGACCAGTCGTCGTTTATTAAATTCATTGAGGACATCCTTGAAAAGCTGCCAAAGATCAAAGTTATCATATCATCAGTGCATTCGATACCAATTTTTAGCGATGTGAATAACAGAGTTTTAGTAGTCAAAGAGTTGTCAAATAAGCAAACATTAGAACTTTTAAAGCTCAACTCTGAGTCTTTTACGTCTCACTCAGATACAATATGTAAAATCTTTTGCTTAATAAACTATCATTACAGCAAAATAAGCTCAATCAGCTAGATTTAACTTTTATAGGAGAACTGATTAAAGACCAGTCAAGTAAAGAGGTAAAGCGCATCGATTTAATTTATCATAGAGTAACAGCTCAATCTTTGACCATCCACTGTTTAAAATTGTAGGTGGTCATCCGCTTACAATAATCATCCTTTCTTCGCTGCGCAAATAACATGAGTTTGATGGAGATATACGAATTGCTAAAACTCATCGAGGGAAATAACCCTAATAAGAAGATCGACCAGTCCACGCTCGCATTAACCTTAAGCGTCGAGGCTAACTTAATATTCGCTAAAAAGGAATCACAGCTGTTCTACGAGATCTTGCTGATGTTCGCACTATCTCCAAGTGGATATCTCAAGCGACACTTGTTTGAAATGTTTGGTGAACAGTGGAATGAGTGCGAGACTATCCTGCTATCAAGGAACCTTATCCTTTGCAAACAAATCGACATCGGCAAAGACACCAAGGGACAGCTTTATTCTATGAACGAGGCGCTTGCAAAGATCATTAAATCACGCACCGGCAATGAAGAGATAGAATCATCGTATAAGAAAATTTACTTAAAGCTTATCGAGATTCTCACTATTTTATTCGACACCAAAAACCTGATCTCAACTGCGGATATGTTGTTTCTTTACGAAGGAAATGTGTGGTTTATCATCGAGAAGTATAAGAATTTAACCACTGAAGATGATGACGACTCGTCGCTAAACACATCTTACTATTCAGATGAAGATCTTGACAATTCTGTGATCTCAAAAATGACACCTCGCAATAGAATGTCCAATATAAATATCAAAATAAATCCTTCGGCCTGCGAAAAGAGCAAAGACCATAATTTACTGAAACTCGAGACTTATGTAAACAGGAAAAACTCAATCATACAGAAGATGTTTACTGGAGTGCTGCCATCGATTCAAAAGAAAGCGAATGTGAAAGAGAAAGAAAGCAGGACTTCTTTTCTAAGCAATTTGCTACCCAAAAGATCAAATAACTTATTTTCAGAGCAATTTCAAAATGTTAAAAATAGGTAATACAAGTTCGTTCTATACATGCAATTAATTAAAAATATTTTAGTTGTATTGTCCATTCATTTTTACTTAAATCGATGCGCAGTTTACAAATTCAGAATGATGTTAATTTACAATTAATTATTTTAACAATTTATATCGATAAATCTCTATTTAAAACTGCGAAGTAAAAAATCAAAACGATTATCATCGATTTATATTAATTTGCCAAATAGCGTAAAAAGGCGGAATTCAGCATATCCTGGCTGAAACATGCCAGAGATCGACTGCCTCAAAGACATGATTAAAGAAATTGTCATCAACAACATATCAAACGATGATCAGATCAAGGAGGCTAAAACTTCCAACGATAGCAGCATTAACATCGGAGACGAAAAATTCGATCAAAACAACATTCGTATCTTTCTCATTCAATTAAAAATTTTATTACTAGTCATTTACCTTTTTGCTAAATTTCGTATCTTCGTGTTTTCAAGCCGAAAATCGATATATGTTCCAAAATTTATTGTAAACTTATAGGACCAGAGGAAGTTAATTTAGAAGACATTATTATTGACATTGAAGTTCCCCTCATCAGGATGAATCATGAGGAAGCAATTAGCGAACTCGTTACTGTTTTTAAGAACAATTTAAAATCAATTAGTAAAATCGGTACAGTCCTCGATACCAATCTGCATTCAGATCCCCAGCCGATAAATAGACTCAACACTGGAATACAGATTAAAGTTGAAGATTTCAACTGTGAAGAAAAATGGTCTGAATCAAATGACTCAAATTCACTTAAAGAAAACGACTGATCACCGATACTCAGGCCAATCCTCAAAGCGCCTGAGGAACAAAAAGCAGTCAAACCAAACGTGAGTTTTGTTGATAAAGAAGATCACAGAAACTGTACTGACTTTGGGAAGCTTTTAATCCTGTTTGCTTGCAACCTAATTGCTTGAAACCAGATAATCGATGCGTTGAAGGTGATTGAAACTTACGGATTTAAATACAGCTCTGACGAACTGTCTCTTTCAAATATGCATTATTTGATGAGTTTAATTTTCCTCCGCGACGGAAACATCGAGTCTTCATTTAGAGAAGCGAACCAGGCAATAAGCTTATTTAGAAAGTGAAAATCAGCCAGTGGTTTGGCTCTTTGATATCTGCTTGAAGCTTTCCTTTCATTAAAAGACCCAGAGGAAAGTTCGGACTTCAGTAATACTGAGCATGACGAGTTCGAAGATAGAATGCCAAAGCAAGGTACGTTGCTTTAAATATAAACATAGCAAGTTTTATTGCGACTAAAATTACAACTATCACTTTTAATTAAATTGATTATGTCTGTAATTTTATTTTCTTCTTGATCAGCAATATAAATTTTCTCTACTTAATATTCTCTTTCTTATATAAAAATAGAGTCGATGAAGCTAGTTGAAAAATTCGATTTGTTATTTATGAAGACAGGCCATTTAAAATAACCTGGATGTGCTGAAGAAAATCAGAGACTCGATTAAGGCCTTCGCATCTTGAGAGCACATAAATACACCAGTTGATATTGTATCAAGCAACGAGTTCAAATAAAGAGCTGGTTTTGGGACTAACCCAACCAATACTCTCATCAGTTCAGGATTCAGACATTGCTAAGTAATTGAGTCTCAATCTCCCCGGCTCATTTGTATATAGTGTGTTTCAATCGAATAAAAGCCAGACGAGACTACTGCAGCCAAGTAGTTTTGCAAGTAAGTTTCAGATTGCTAAATTAAATTTTTTTATGTCTATTAACGATAAATAAAATCAGATATTTTTATATTTATAAAAAATTTAAATATTGGTCTAAATCGCATTTAGATCTAATCTCAATTTTATAGGGTAAGATATTCGCTTATGATCTCCACTATCGGTGTTAAAAGTTGCTTAGAAAATTTAGCCAAAGAAAACCCAGACCAAGCATCGCCAAAAGACTCAAAGTATGCAAGGAAGAGTCAGACTCTTCATCAGCTTCAGGTGAGGCAGATTTCTTAATAATAAAGAGAAAAACGATAAAGCAGAAGAGGAAGATTCAAAATGCAATTCGATGATTAAATTAAAACCAATTAGTAAATAAGCCCCATGACTATGTGTATTTTATTGCTAATCAATTTGTAGCCAAAATAAGGTCGAAAACAGTAAATTAAATCAATCGAAATCTCGAAGTAAAGAAAGAATCTCACTGATTTCAACAAAAAATATGGAATATAAAAGCCCGAAATTTCAAATGAACTCAAGTTTTAATAAACCACAGAAAGTATCTGCTCCAAAGAGGCAAGCTCGAAATTGGTCAAAGACTCGATTGTAAGAAATAAATTTAGCTGAGTATTTAAAATTATAAAGATCGAGATTCAGATTTTGGCTATTTTAAATCAAATTATAAATAAAATAATGATTTTAGCTCAAGCGTAGATTCAAAATCAATCAAAAAGAGTCACTGTAGTACTTTAAGTCAACCAACAAGTAAGTTTAAATAATTATTAACGTTTTTCTTTAAAGACTATAAAAATATTATTTTAATTAACTTTTATAAAAAAAAATAATTAAAATACAACTAAGGCTTACTCATTTTTCTCATTGATTTTATTTTATTTCATTATTTGTTTTTATTTTCTCATCCTTTTTAGAATGAAAGCGAACGCACTCAAAAGACGACAAAATGCGCAAGACATTGGAAAGTTCTCATTCAAGCAGCGCTCTCAGCAATGAAAAGTCAGAAACCGATTTGAAGAGGATTGAAATGCTAAGCAAGCGCAAGGAGATCATGCAGGCCTACACCTTCAAACTATGCAAAAAGGAGTCAAGTAAGCTATCAGCTATCACCTCTCTTTCCCGTATTCTCCACTTAAATTTAACTCCCAAAAACATTATTTTTCGTAACATAAACCCCCACATCTAAAAACTCCTTTCCAATTCGTCTCTAAATCCTGCTAAAAATACCTGACTCTTCCTCATTTTTCTATATAGAAATCAACAGCAAATCGATTACTGCGAAATTGATAAATTTATTACCGGAGAAGATCGAAATAAAAACGAGTTCTTTTATTTCGAAAGGCAAAGGCCCAGTGAGGCTAACTGGGGGTGGGCCTCCCATAAGTTCATAGTTGCTTATCATGCGGTAATATTACAGCCAACAGTATATCCGCAGACAATATTCAACATTCGTTTATGATTTAAAATAGACAAGGATTTATTCGCTTTTTATTTATGAAATAGATATTTATTGCGATTTTATCATAGACCACAAATATTTGTTAATTTGGCAAGATTGTATTTTTTAGATGTCAGGGTTTGGTTGAGGGTTTTGGAGGGTTGGGGATTTAGGGAAAAAAATGTTGATTGTGGAGGATGTTGATTTATGGGGGTTTATAGGAAATATTGATTTGGTTAATAAGTAATATTGGAGAGTTTGGAGGGGTGTTTTGATAGATTGATTTAGTTTGTACTTTTTTGTATTCAAATTTATATTTTTAATACTATCGATTTCGAATTATTTAATATTTGATAAATATAGTATTTTATTATACAAGATCAATAAAAGTTTTAAATTAGGAAGTTAATTTTTAATTCACTTTCCATGAGCCTTTTCTTAATTACATTTTTATTATATTGACACAAAGAGTTTAAATTGATTATAAAAGTGTTATTAAAATATTAAAATAATATTACTCCATATAAAAATACAAATAAATAAAATTATAATAAAAAATTATCCAATTAAAATCTCCATATTCTCCCCATTTCCACTATTCGCATACTCTCCCCATTTTCCAACCTATTACCACCACGAGTCTCAAATAAAATATTGATAAAATTCTGATAAATCCCAAACAACCATGTCCGACGACGCACGTCCGTTCAACGCAATAAGCCTCTACATAACAATATTCGCAGTATACATAAGCTGGCTTCTGTTTCTAATATCATTCATGCAGTCATTTCCTTCCCTCCCTTTATCTCACCCAAATGCTAAACCCCCCTCCATGCCTCCCAAACCAGCATGTTTCCCATCCATCTCTTCCTTCATACACCTTAATCTCCCTTTGCTATATAAATGCATATTCCACCAAAACCAAGATTTATCCACAGCTGCAATTAAGTCTGTTATTATAAATAAGTGCAACAGAAGGTGGGATTTGGTCCAGTCGGTGATAGGCAGATTTGGAACAGCTACAGATCGGCAGAAGGTCGTATTTTTGGGGCTTGAGATCGGGTAAGGTTGGATTTATTGCAGTTTTTTGGTGATTGGCATTATATTCAGATTTTTAATTGGTTAATAAAGGGGTTGTGTTGATTCCTTTCGCGTATTTAGTTGCAATTGTTTTTTTGGTGTTTATTGTGTTTTGACACTTGACTGCAGTTTCTTACCTTGATATTAACAATCGTGGAATATGAACTGATGAGGAGATGAATACAAAAGAAAAGATATTTGCAGTATGATTTTGCAAATACTGAGCTTTTCTTAATTTCTGATGATTCAAGAAAGTTGCAGATTGGCTATCTGATATCCATAGGAAATATTAAAACATTGTTGATCCGGTAAAAGCTCTGATTTTGATAGCTTACTTAGTCATTTTCGCTTTCTTCTTGAATGACGCATTTCGAATCACTTCATACGTGCTTTGTTTTATTGGAATGACAATAATTGCATTATTCAGAATCGAATATATTAACTGCTGATGAGCACTATGCCTCCTCCTTTGCCTTGGAATTTATGGTGAATGCTTAGACTTCAAACTATGCAAGAAAATCAGGTCATGATGAATCTGATGAAAAAGAAAACAGAAAAGTCAGTACTGTTATTAACAAATATTGAATTCTTTAAAAGTAACAAAATTTTAGCACACACAAAAACATACATTTTATCCATACTAAATGTCGAATAAAAAAGCTTTATTTCTACTATTAAGTGATTTGATTATTTAATAAAAAACATAACCATATATTATTTATCAATATATTTTTAATATAAAAATATGACTAAAAAATAAATACTGACTTCGATTAGTTAAATGATCAAATCTAGTACATATTTGTGATCTATTAAAAAAGCGTTAAATATTGTTGGTGATATAATAATGTAAATAAAATTAGCACTGTTTCCAGTTCAACATGGATCAGTCTCAGTATAGTGGAAGCAGTGAATCAAAGACCGAAGGCAAGCAGCTTCCAGTTGGCCATAGACCATCGGTCACTCAGTAAATCTATTCCTTGTCTGATCCAAATATATTGCTTCAATTATATACTGGCTTATTTGGGCTATTGAGCGACTGCAGATTTGTAAGGAAAATACGGCCAGACTGCAAGAGAAGATTTGAGGGCTGCGAGATGAGGTAATATTAGGTGCAGTTGAATGTGGGTTTAATTTTGGAAAATAAATTGCATTTAATATTGAAGTTGATATATAAAATAAAATGATTAACAAGTGCCTCGAATCATCGACTGTTGCTTTTGGACTGTACCCGATCGTTATATTGACTTATATCTGATGGATCTTATTTGTTGTTGCATTTGCAGAAGCTTTTC
>JAGYYN010012246.1:0-16943 GCA_021441665.1 Euplotes cf. woodruffi 2 WChen-2021 | reverse complement strand
TTTATGGCTGAATACGAGAAATTTGCTTATAGTTACAAAGATATTTAAATAAACATCCAAGTCAAGAAAGATCTCCTAGTTCATTCAAAGATTATTATTAAAAATCGATTGAAAAAGAATAAAAGTGTGAATACATGGAGAAATCCTCATTTTGAACAAAAATAAGTGTATATGAAAGCATATGTCAAAAAGCAAAATTACACTAAACTTCAATAACAAGCATGAAACCCCTGAAATTCATTGAATAAGATGCAAATGCAATTGAAATCAATGTAAATACTCGAAAAAACTTGAACAAATGGCTACAAAATAACATCAATGAAAACAAATTAATAAACCAATCAAACGAATTCTCCAACTCTCCCGACTTCTTAATCTGTACTCTTCAATCCCCTAACAGCCATAGATAAACCGCAATACAACAACTCCAAATTCGACTCCATCTACTACATCAAAGACGTCGTGAACTACATGCATCCAAACCCCTGCATCCAATCTCAAAGTAGCCTTGCTTTCCTCTTTTTTACTCTAAAAACCGTTATTTTCCATTTGCATATAAAAACCCGTTTAAAGGCGATAACCAAATCACTCGGCTTATATAGACGAAATAGCCATAGCTGAAGGCCAATTAATGAAAAGGACCAGGACAGGTTTTGACTGTTTCACTCCTGAAAGAAATACGCACGCAGCGCAAGACCTGATGTACACCAAATATGCGCCAAATGGCTTTATGAAGTACTCGCTGAATAAAATACACCTGACTGATCAAAGAGAGAAAGCTTTACAAGACAACAGCAATCGCTCTTTAAGGTCCTCAAGGAACTTATTCAACAGCTCGGTTGCGAGTTCAACCGAGTCCAATTTCTTTATTAACAAGTAAGCTGACTGTATTTTACCTTTAGGACCCAAAGAGAAAATAAACACATTGATACGCATAGAATTGTATTGAAAATAAGAGACGGCAAACCTGCAAAGCAAAGGAGACATAAAACAGTGCAGAATAATATTGGACTGACTGTTGAACCCAATAACCAGAATAAATTTTGTATTATACAAACCAAAATCACACAGAAAAAGACTAGGAATAGCTAAGGACAGATGATGTAATTAGTTTTGTTCGAATGATTTTAAAATATCACGAATTAATATTTTTAATATTTAAATGAGATTATTTATAATTAATCACAATAATATTGAAAGATATGGCAGCCTTGCTTTTTGCTAACAGCTAAGCTTGATGTGAAGTAAGCTTTGGTTGTATTTTAAAAGTAGACAGAATTTACTTTTTATCTTTAGCTTCGTCAAATTCGAGCATTTTGAGGCCTTCTCCGATGTATTTTGGAATGCTTTCGCCGAAGTACAACTTAACATTTTTGCTAAGACCTTTAATCAATGAGTACTTCAAGAAATTTTGAGTGAGCTTCTTATCATTTGCCTCGATCTCTTTAAGCTCGTTGTAAAACTTCGCATCGGTCTCTGATTTCTTCTGTGCTAGTTCAATTTCATTCTGGATTAACTCGATTTTCTTCTGCGCTTCTTTTTCAGCGACAATCTTCTCCATTTTAATGATGCTAACTTCAGCTTCAGATTGTGCTGTGATGATTGCTTCTTGCTTCTTTGTTTCTGCTCTTTGCTGAATGATCTCACTAATGCTGATCTCAGTCTGCAATTTAAGCTTCATTTCGAGAAGATCGGCTTCCTTTGCTTCATAGCTCAGTCTTAAAGACGTTGGCACCGTTGGTTTGGTCACTCTAATCGAGATGATCTCGATTCCTGGAGCCCAGACGCTCAGACTCGAGCTAAGAGTCTCCGTCAGCGACTCGTCTAAGATATCAAATTTGTCAATGTAAACGTCTTGCAGCGTATTTTTCGATCAAAATTGGTTGATTTCATGATGGATCTTATCAAAAATCCAAGTTTTATCGTAGTCAACAGTGTAATTTTTGATCGTTTCATAGACATACTCGACTTTGAGTCTGTTGACAACCTCTATTTTCTCAAAGTAAATGACGACTCCTCCAGAAGTACCGCACGGGATGTCTAAGACTTGGTCCGTTTGGACACTAGTCTGCACTTGGTGGACTTCAGTGATCAGTGGCATTGCAAAATGGAATCCAGGAGGAGTGATTGAGTTTATAATAGCGCCACCTCTAAAGTAAACTCCGACATAGCCTTCTTTGATCTTGTGCAGCCCTGAGTTCCATATTATAAATCCTGCTGGAATGCTCAGCAGTGTCAAGATTGCCAACAAATTCATCTTTCTTTATTGTCAATTTTGGAATTAAATTATCGAGTCTATCGTAATCTAAGAATCAACTAAGTTATTGTAAATAATTATAAATGCAAAATAAAAATATCACTATTTTTAACATCAAAATTTATATTTTTTAAACCGCTGTTTTTAAATATTTTTAGCCTAATCTGATTCTATTATGTGACTGTAAAATTATTTATAAAATATGCGTTAGCCAAAGCAATCACTTTTGATGTGTTTTAATTGAACAAATTTCAATATGGAGTAGTTGACTTATCCAATTACTCAAAGTGGACAGTTGAAGCATTTTTTGAGCTTAGAATTCGAATACATTATGGGTTGGCAAGAACTGTTTAACAAGTTCATTCATTACTTTTGGTCCGCATGTGAGAATAATTGAATCGCTATTTGCTTCTGGCATGTATTTCTCAAGGATTTCTTTAGTAATGTAGCCAGTTTCATGCTTCCATGTCTCTGGGTGTTCAGCTTGATCAATGATGTAATGCAAGTCAAATCTATCTGGGTAGTCTTCTTGAAGCTGCTCGAGTTCCTCTCTTATTAAAATATCTTTTTCGGTTTTATTTCCGAAAAGAAGCGTAATGTCAACTTTATCTCGATTCTTGACGACAGCTTGGATTATTTGGAACATTGGTGTGATACCAGTGCCTCCAGCAATCATGCCGATTTTATGCTTGATTTGGTACTTCTTGTCGATATAAAAGTTTCCTCTTCCGTTGTATTCGAGTTTGCCCTTAGGTCCTTCCATTTTAAGATACTCTCCAATTGGCATCTTCTCAAGATATTGGGTCATCAGTCCGCCGTGTGGGAATCTTGGGTTTTCGTCTTTTCTGTAGATTTTGATCACAAACTCGCAGAATCCTTTCTGGTGGACAGGCGAAGTCGGTGTATACTTTCTGGCTATTTCTTCTTCTTTGCCTTTCTCTGGGTTGAAGACAGTCGCGTAGAAGAATACGTGTCCGCCGATTGGGAGTCCGAATTCCATATCTTTCTTGGGGAACTCAAATTTAAAAGAATAAGTATCGTGATTAATCTTCGTTCGTTTTGCTAATTTAAGACTGATGCAGTCATCTTCGTCCTTTGGAGCGTTTTGTAATGCACCGATGTCTTTGTCTGCTTTATAGTCTTCGATTAAATACGCTCCTTCACGTTTTTTGAACTCATCAGTAATGTTTATGTTGATTTTGTCTGCCGCCATGTTTTTAAAGTAGTTTCGAGCGTAGACAACGACAGCGATGCAGCCCATCGCCCAGACCCAGCTCCAGTTGCTGAATTCGTGAACTGTGTCGGGAGGTACTTGTGCTGTACCGTTATTCGCAGTGAAGTTAAATTGAGTTGTCTCAGTAGCTGCGCTTAACCCGAAGAAAAGTGCAAGGTATGCCAAGTACATCTTTAGTTCAATTATTATATAATTTTTATTTATCTGTGTATTTTTAAATAATTTTACATTTAAATAACATAGATTTTTTTATTTCTCAATTTGAGATGATTTTTTAATGGTATTGGTACTTTAATATAAAAAGACATAATTTTGGATAAACTTTTTTCAAACATAATAATTTTACACATTATTCCATTTTGCGAAAAACTGCGGGTTTTCCTGAATTCAATTTTTTTAAAAGAAAAATTCTATTATTTTTAAATTGATCTATTTCTAATATTTTTAACTTAATAGCATGCTAAAATTAAGGTAATCAAAATTCAACTAACACTAATACTTCAGTCTTCATCATATTTTAGAGAGAAAAAATCAATTCAAACTCCCTTCAAAAACTTAAAATCACTATTTACTTTCAAAAAAACTAAATAAACTTCCCTCCCCTTCAAACCACAACCCAAAAATCTCTTTTGCAACCTAAAATCAGCCCTTAAAATACCTGCTCCAAAATCCAACCCACCCACCTCCGCCTAATAAAATCTCAAAAACCGCTGTTTTCCATTCCCAACACAGATGTTGAATATTACCTTTTCTGCAGTCGGTCAGAAGTAGGTGAGGCTGTTGAATGAATAAAAGCAGCTTAAATATGGCTTTCTTCTAGAAGCTATTTGTCTTTGCCTTTTATTGCTTTGCAGCGAGAATAAATCTGCGGAGTCTGCGTCAGCGGGTACAGCATTACGCACATTGATAACGACATCGCTCAAAATACAATATTCACTGAATAGATACCGTACATGTCGACAAGTTTATATGTGTAAAACTTCGGAATTATGTGAGACAAATTGAACATCGATATCAAAAATGCTATCTGCGTCGAGGCCAACTGCGGGTCGCATATTAAGTTTGTGAAGTTCGTGATTACTGTAAAGAAACAGTTCTCAACTGCGTCGCTTATCATTCATCAAACAAACACCATTGCTTCGTTGATTAATCCTTCGATCTGGATGTAGTACACGACATTTACTAAAAAGAGATCGTTTACTCATTGGATCACCATTAGAATGATGTATGTCGAGAGGTACCGCTTGCTCGAGTACTTTGATACTAATATCGAAGCCAAGATGCTGAAAGGAAAGCTTAGCAGTGTTATTAGTGAATACTTCGCCTGGCTGTATCTCAGCTCATCGATCAAGAATATCTTACCCACAAATTGATTTACATAACTGAATAGATCAATCGCAATTATGAATAATCAAACAGTGATCACTTGCTTGCTGCTTGCAAATTTGATCGTCGATTTTATGACATTACTAAATGTCTGCTGGCTGTCATTTACCTTAAATCGATCGTACTTCTCATTTCCTAGCGCAAGAGTGACCGCAGATGCGAAAAGAACATACGCGCACCATAAATAAAAGAACGAAACTTCGTCCATAATTGGAAGTCTCCTTGGGATCGTAAAGATATAATTATTTCAAAAGTCTCTTGAACTTAATGCGAAGTACACTGTTGATGAAAGGAATATTCCAATCGATACCCCGATGAACTGCGTCGTGGCAGCGTACTTTAAGTTCTCCTCTTTAAGAATAGTGATTCACCACCCGTCGATTGCGATATCCTGCAGAGCTAAGAATACAACAATCGTGCATAGCATTGCTGTTAAAGTATAAATGCAATTTTCTTTAATAAGATCGTTCAAGTTTACAGTCAAGAATAAAATTGCAAATCAAGAAAGCAGCTGTGGAATCACTATCCACGTTCTTCTTTTTCCTAGCGATTTTATATAAAACGAATCGACTATCGGAGCGAATAAAAACTTAATTGTGAAGGGTCACACTGCACATGAAACAATCCCGATTTGTGTGTAGTTGAGCTGCTTTTTAAGCACGATTGGAAGCGAGGTCTCCATGAATCCAAAGCCTAGTCCCTGTACGCAATATAAAATAACGAGGAAGAGCATTCGATATCCGTCTCCATTTCAAAAACTAGATTTAGGGTATTTTGTAATTTTGATAAGATCTTGATTCTCACTCATATTTAAAATCTTAAATTCTATTAAAACGAGCTAGTTATTGATTTTTAAAAATTAAAACTTAATTGCTGCCAAATAAGTTTTAGATTCAGCTAAAAATAAATCAATTCATTTTTAATTTAAAATAAAATTGCTGAGAAAAAGTTGTTTCGTAATACAAATTTTAAGCCGTTAATTTAAACTATTTTTTATTTAACTTTAAGTAAAAAAATTATTTAACCCGTAATTGTTTAATTAAATTTTCATGCTGTTTTATATAAAATTTTATATAGACAAAAAAGGAATTTATGCTAAAACACTATTTTTTATTAAAAATTATATTAAGTTTGAAAATATGGCTATAAAATAATTATTATTTTTTGTGACAGTTCGTCAATATGTTTCGAAACAACTTCAGGACTTTAATGAACTTGAAATCATCTTTTACAAAAGCAAGCCCACTGCTGATGAACAGCGCATTCAGAGCATCAATTCTCAACACGCTCAAATCGATTCCAAAAAGATCCTTCACAGCCAAAGGAAGACTATTTAAGTTTTCGAGAGGTGGAGGAAATTCTTATACAAAGCTCGATGAACTTATCGATCAACTCGTGCGAAGACTACCAAATGGAAATGTTGGAGCTTTACTTGTCGGAATCAACACTTTCTTCTACGCTTTGTATTTAATGTGGCCAAGAGATATAATGCACAAATTCTTGAATAATTTTACTATTTCAAATTACAATCTGTCGAGAGGAAGATTCCATACTTTATTATTTTCGCATTTTGCTCATATGGGATTCTTGAGCTATGCGATTGACTCGTTGATTCTGTACTTATTCTGTCAGAACCTGATGTTCTTCCACGGTCCGAATTACATCGTGAAGCTTGTGTTGCTCAGCATCGGGCTCGGATCAGCATTACTCATGCTGCAGCACTCGTCGTCTCCGATGAACAGGCCGTGGTGAGGAAATGACAGTATCATGAGAGGCCTGATCTTTACAGTGATCTTCCAGAACCCGACAGCATCGTTCTATCTATTCCCGTTCCCGATCAGCATTCCAGCGTGGGCGATTGCAGCTCTCTTGCTCGGACTAGACTTCTTGTCGTTGAACACAGCTTCGTTTGGAGGAATTTCAGCCAGCTATCTGATGCTTAATTATCTTAGATAAGGTAAATTCAATCTTTCGTGGAATATTCCCTGCAACTTTGCATGTAAATTATTATATAAACCCCTCAATTGTAATTAATAATAAATATAGACAAATGAGTTGTATTTGAAACTTGTGATATGCATCTGATGCAGCTGTATTATTTTGATGAAACATTCCCTGCTGAAACACCTGAATCCTCGACTGGGCTAAAGCAAAACTTCCTTATTGAAGATCAATAGACTTTATATTTGTCCCTTGAGTTAATCAGCAATGTAAGAAGAATTGGAACATTCAAGAACTTTATTCAGCTTTATGAGTAAGCGATTTTGAACAGATAAACAAACTGATTACCCGCGTTTACCTCTCAAGCTGAAATGACACTAGTAGATGTCCAAACAGCGAGTGTAACTATTCCGGATTTGTACCTCGACCTAGATGAAGCGAAGCTTATGTCTGATCTCAGTGCGGGACTCAGTGGAGGGACCAATATAATCAACAAATAGGCTTATTACCAAATTATGAAAGCATTCGAGAATTATGCAGCTACTCGAGAAAGCTCACTAGCTCAGTTGCCTGACCTTCCTGAGAGTATCCAATATCAAAATAACAATGGATGTGATCATATTACCTGTGAGAAGTGAAAATACGACTTCTGCTGGAGATGCCAAGAAGAGTATATCAATTATAAACACACAGAGTCTCTATTATGCATCAAAAAATCAAATCTTACTGTGGTTTTAGCCTATTTGATCTCAGCGATATGAATGACGAAGTACTTGCACTTTCTAAACGAAAGCTTAATTATTGAAGGATTTATATTTTTAGGCTATGTGATCTTCGCAAACTGATTCGCTTGATGATTTATCATCGAACTTGTACTAATCAAACTTATCCATAATTTTCAAGGAGACTTAAATTTCTTGGTTAAAGACAAAAGCAGACTCGTGATCACTGGACTATCATTAACGGCTGTTGGATATTTAATATTTTATTTGTATATTTGATATAACCTTTGGCAGTCACAGAAGCACCAGATAATTATAGAACTTATACTAATTGAGCTTAGCATAATTGCTTTATGATTAGTATGATGATGAATATCGACAGTATTGCTAAAGAAAGAAAAGCTAAGAGACTCGCAATTTATTACTGCTGTGATTTCATTCATCGCTTAATTTTTAATATTGTATTAGTTGAAGATCTTAATAAATAATGTCTTCCATATTTATATTGAAGTATCAATTGCATATTTGTTTTTAAAGATTTAAATCAGCAAAAAATATATAAAATTGAGAAATAAGACAAGTATGTATTCTAGACTCAGCTCTGATGATTAATATTTAGCGGTATAGGTTATGGATCTAGACACAAGTGATTTACAAGATATTATATCCAGCGAGTCCCTCGATCTAAACGATATCATTAGTGATATTTCGAATGAAGAACAAAAAGGTTTGATTTCGCTTCATCTGCACTTTGACTATTTTAAGCTAATTTTTCCGGTATTAGACTCTATATGGCCATTCAAAATATTCAATATCGAAGTCGAGGCACCGATGGTTCCAAGTGAACTTAGCGATGAAGATGCTGCATTTCGCTATACAGATGAAGAACAAAGCAAGTTGATGAAGACCGCGAGAACTGTATCTGAAAAAGTCTTAGAAGCTTGATATCTTTCAAAATAATGCGATAATCCAGTCGTATGGGTTCAACTCTAAAATTTATTGTATTTAGTAATTTTAATAACTTTTAGTTGTAAATCAAAAAATTGCAATATTTTGTGCGGTAAACGCTTGGATCCAGCTGAAGAATAAAGAAAGCAGCAGTTTAAAATCAAAAAGTAATTCATTATGTAACTATATGATTTTGGTGTCTTGTTGTAAATCAAAAAGATAGAATTCTGACGTGAGTAAATTTAGCGCCAAAATCACCAAAATGTATATACATCTGCGAGCGAAGGTCAACAATACGCAGCATCAAGTCTTTTATTGTCGATCTGTTTCCAGATCTGTCACTTGCGTATATAGAGAATTTACAAGACTTCAGTTCAAAAATAAACGAGTCTGACGTTGTTTTAACCACTCACGAGCTGTACTTTGACAAACTTTACAAGTTTCAAAAGTTTGACAACCAAAACTGAGCTCTAATAATCGATGAAGCAGATGAACTGGATCTATACACTGAAGAGTAAGCGGGTTGCAGCCTTTATCCTCCCATATCTGATCGTCTGTGGTTATCAGTGCTTATTTACCTTGCTTAACTAACACTTTCTTCTTTATTTTTAAGTGGATTTCAATTTCTACCATTTTTTAGTGATTGCGAATTAATCGAAGATTAGGTGATTCACAGCTGAGCTTTGTTCGCAGATCAAAGAAGAACTCGACTATGTAGATAGAAAGCAGATAATACAGAAAAACAAGATCTCAGAACGGGCAATCACACAACTCAAGAACTTCATAAAGGCAGTCAGATACATCGTTGTCAATAGGAAAGATGTTGAACTCTGGGAAAAACACAGGTTCGATAGATCATAATTTTATTTTAGATCTAAAATGAGTCAGTATTTGTGCAAAATAGAAAACATTTGTAAACTATTCGAACTCGCACATGACCGTACCTCTGCCAACTGTGACTCAAATGATGAAAATATAATGTAAGATAATTTAAATTTCACTTATCAAGTTTTATTATTACTTAGGATTTTGATGTTATTTTTATAAATATAAAATTTGCGCATATATGAAAATTATTTAGTTATTATTTTGCTTCATCTATTTTATATTTACATTAATTTATATTAAAAATAAAAACTCCATTATCTTTTAATCATTTGCCTTATCAATACTATAGATGAGCTCAAGACAACTCAGTTCAACGCACAAAGTTAGCTGCAAAAGAGTAACTTTATTCTAAAGTTGTAGTGAATTCAATATAAAATCTGAAAACGAGTTCAATAAGCAAAGAATTGTTGAACTTATCAAAGTATGCAGAGAAGCCGTGGAGTTCCTGTCAATGAAGGAATCCAATACTCAGATGGCTCAGAACCGCAAGACCTTTCCACGTACTCAGATACTGTAAGCAAGCAAAAATAAAATCTATAGGCTAAGTTTCCTTGAGAACATAGTTCGAGTTCTCGATAACAACGGAGTCAAAGAAGAGTTTACATATGATCTAGTCTTATGAATGATGCCTGAGAAAGGTACATCCAGCACTTCGACAAAAGAAAAGCTTTGCTTAATGTGACTAAACCCTGCGGTTATATTCAGCAATGTAAACAGCCTCAACTATCGGTCGATAATCCTAACTTCTAGCAATATATTTCCTGTTCGCTTATTTGAGGAAGAACTTAGAGTCGAATTGCCTATAAGACACGCAGCGAGCCCAACGCCCTTTAACAGTCAGATTTTAGTCGGAGCTCTGTGCAAGTGCATAAAAGGAATCAGCCTCGATTTTTCTTGGAAAAACAGAGACAACGCTAAGCTGTTCCAAGAGTTTGGTGAAACTGTCATCGACCTTGCTAAGTCTATTCAAGGTGGCATCTTGATCTTTTTTCCCTCATTTTTAATGGTCGGATCACTTATGAAAAACTGGACTTTGAACTCGATCTTCACTGAGATTAAGAAATATAAAAATGTGTATATTGAGACCAATAGCAAATACGAAACTAAGAAGACATTTGAAAACTACGAAAATGATATTAATAACAATAAAGGAGCAGTATTTATTGGTATTAGCAGAGGCTACGCTGTTCAGAACTTTTCATTTGCTGACAACGCAGCTCGATGAGTTATTATTGCCGGTCTTCCATACGGCCCAAGAACGGATATCAAACGAAATTTAATAATGAGCTCAATGCGGCAAAAGCATAAACTATCGCCATCTAAAATGAACGGAGATGTTTGGTATAACTTTTTTATTATATTATTTTTGCATTTTAAATTGATTTATAAAACATCTAAAAATATTTTCACATAATGAAACTCTAATTTTAGGTACTCACAAGAAACCGAGCGAGTAGTGAACCGACTGGCTGACAAGATCATCGGGCATCCAAAAGACTACGGAATTCTGTTATTAGTAACTCTTCATCGACTCAATTTATTTTACTTCTGAAGCATGAAAATCTCTTCTTCTTCATTATATTTATTTCACATAAAATCTTATTTTTTAGATGAATAAAATTAAATTGTGATATAATTTTTTTAATCAATTTCTATCTATCCAAAAAAGCGAGATTTTCCTTCTGTAAATAATGATTTCAAAATAACGGAATGGTAATTTATCAGGCTGACTGGAGATTTGACATCGGGACCTCTTCACTAACGAATTACAACTGGGTAAACAATATGAGCAAAACATACAATGTTTACTTTGAACTTGAACACGGTGGGTCGAAGATGTAATCTTAATTAATGCAGACATCAAGTTGTTTTATGAATCGATTGCCAATAAGTACGCCTTTTTTTGCTTTACATCTCGTATTTAGTGACTTTTGCCAAGCGAATAATGACCGAGAGATAAAAGAAATTACTTCATCGAGTAACTCAGTAAATAAGGCTAATAATGTTCAAGCATCAAGACCAAAAAGGTACCTTAAATATTACTGAATTTCTAATTTTGTTATTTTTAATTCAAATTTGATGATTTAAAAATCTTTGTGTAGAAGAACAATTTCTTATCGTCCAGTTAACACGAGGTACACATCAAGAAGCAACAGCGCAGAGAGAACTTCTGAGAAAACGCCTGCAAAAAACAAAAGAATCGATCAATATTTCAATATGTAACTAGACTAATTAATTTTAAAATCAGGCCGAAGACAGAAGCAAAGCAGAAAAACCAGTTGATATCAAAATTCGCTACAAAATCAGAGACCAAGACCGATCCTTAGTAAAGCTGCTGCTAATGCTATTAGTGAGAATCAAAATCGCAAGATTGAAGAGGTCAAGCAGTCTGCAGTGAAACCACTCGAGACTAAAGGATTTAAAACACTAAAAGACCTGCAGAAGACCACAGACCACGGTAAAAAGGTTAAGCGAAATACATGTGGATCACTCGGAAAGTTCTTGATTAAAAAATCACCGAAGAAGGAAATCATCGAAAGAGATAAAGATGAACAAATCACATTAAATGTTAAGAAACTACAATAAGCATCTCATAATACTATTCGACTGCATTTTGTCTTGTTTATGGGTTTAAAGATCAAAAATATATTAATTTTGTTTTATTCGTAACTTTAAATAGCTGTAATACGATGTCCTTTCTCCAGTAAAACTTCATACTCAGTTACTAATCAAGAATCTGATTATTCAATATATATTCAAAATAGAAATGATTCAAATTAAAATTAATTTATTTTCAAATGGACTCAAATCATTGGATTTTTAATGATCAAAAAAGCTTTGAAAAATCCGTATTGAATATTTCAGACCTTGAAAATCCTTATAAGCTCACAAATCAAGACCACAGCGACCTCAGCCTATTTGATTTCAGTTTCACAAGTAAGCAGAACATCGATTTTGAGCTTGAAATGCAACAAGACTTTGAAGTATATCAAAATGCAGGAAATGATGATTACATTGCAAGCATTTATGCAGAATATTCTTTCTTTCAAGACCTAAACTTCGAATGCGAGCAACTAAGCAATCACAGTCCGATCTCCACTCCAAATGAAGCAGTTTTTCTATTAAGCAACAGCAGTCAGCATCCTCAGCCTCAAACTAAGAGTGTTATCCAGCAGTCACCACCAGTCAGTGATGATTTCACCAATGACAGCAAACACCAAGATTTTTATGGGTTTATATCAAAAACCTTAGATAAGCTAAAATCAATCCAGACGAGGGTCGATTCCGGCCTTGAAGTCAAAAAGGGGCCAGGAAGGCACAGAAAGAACACGTATTATAAATCCGATGCGATAAGACGCGAAGTCGAAGATTACTTCTGCAAAAACATTCGACAAGTGGTATCTAATAAAAAATCGAGGAAACGAAAAGACCAAATGGTAACGATTTTCTTTAGGAAAATTAAAAAACTTGCGCTGAAGCTTGTAAATATCTGAGCCACAACGAATTTATATAAGCGGTCGAAACTCACCGAATACTCTGTGAGTTTTGCAGAAGCCCACCAAGGGTTTATATCTTGTCTCCAGATCGAGGACGGGGAAATCGATCCGGTGCGGAGCTATGTTCAGTTCATTACTATTTTCTTCCCAAAGGAGAAAGTGCAGGAGATCGTCGAGAAATTATTGAATTCTGCATCTGCTGATAAAAACATGTTATTACATCATTTGGATCTTTTAAATAATCGAAGCAAGACAAGTAAGGCTTTCATTGAAAAATGGACGCAGAGCTCCTGGATTTTAACCCAAATCTTTCAAATCGTGCTCGATGTGGTCAACCGCATGGACTATGAAAAAGATACGGCTGTGGGGTACTTACGTCAGGCTGTCATGAAGTTTCTGGCAAAAATTTAACTTGATAAATTAACCAGTTAAAATAAACCTAACGTTATATCACTATCAATTTATCAGAAAGTTGTTGGGCTGTGTGATTTTTTAATATTGAATTTAAATATTTTATATTTTGCTATTTTAAATTTAGTATGGAGTAGATGATGTGATATGAAAAAAATTGTGAAAAATTGTACTTATTTTAGAGATAAAAACAGATATTAAAAATAGGAGTAAAATGGATTTGTGATGCTTAATAATAACTCATTTGAACTTAATAATTATCATGGAAAGTGAAAGTTAGATTTTAACAAAAAATTTAAGATAAAATCATTAAATGAGGCTTATCATTTTCTTTCATTTTGACAAAATTGTGTACCATTTGTTCATATTTATTCTTTTGAATGTATTTATTTGTCTTTTTATTAAGCATTTCTCCACGAGAAAATGTCGTGTCATAGACTTCATATTCATTAGTAATAAGTCTTCCTTTGCCATTTCGGTATCCACTTTCAAAGTCACCTTGATAAAATTCGTTGGTCTTAGCAATATATTCTTTTCCATATCCATGTTTATTTATCTTCCTTCCAATTACCAACATATTTTTCACCATCTGATCAGTAATAAATTCCAAATCCCTCTCGCTGTTCATCATGAAACGAGCCTTCATACACACTTCCATCTTTATAAGTCATCGTGCCTTTTTTGCCGATTTTTAAGTTATTCACATTGCCTTCAAAAACATTACCAGAGTCTGGAAAAATAAGCTTCGCCTCAGTGCTAATCTCGCCATTATAAAACTCGCCTGAAGCAATAAGTCCGTCGATATATTTTATCGTCCCTTCGCCGTGAAAGATGTTATTCTTGAAGAAGCCTGTGTACACCTCGCTTGATAGCATCTTCAGCCGTCCGTAGTACATTTTGTCGTCTTTCCACGTCCCAGAAAACTCAGTGCCATCGATGTAGCGCATGGTGCCTAAAGTCTATTTTTATCGTTGCTTACCTTCACCGTTTCTTCTGTTCCGCCTCCAATGTCCTTTGTAAGTGCCGACGTCGTCGAGATTCTCGCTTTCCGGCTCGTTGTAGACCATCTCGCCGTATCCGTCTCTTCTTGAGCCTTTTAAAGCGCCGATGTAAAGATTACCGTTTTTGTACTTAATCTCGCCTCTGCCGTAAAGTTTGCCTTTGATGTAAAAACCGCTTTCAGAGTTTTTACTGTACTTTATATTCGCATTTTCGTCGTTTGCGATGGTCATAAATCTGTTACCGGAAGTATCAGTGAAGATGCCGTATCCTTCCATTTCATCGTTGACGAACTGCCCGATGTACTCGCTGCCGTTGTTGAACTTCACCATGGCTTTTCCGACCCGCAGATCCTCTAGAACCAAAGTCAGATGTTTTTAATACCAAATTACCGAGAAATTCGCCTTTGTAGAGGTTGTAAAGAATCTTGTCGTTAGTTCAGTCTGTGACGAGTTTAATCGGGTTCACAAGGTTGTAGTAAACTCCGGTCCCGTGCCTCACTCCGTCTATATTAAGGTTAAAGAGCAGGCTACCTCGAATCTGTCCATCGTAGAACTCAGCATTTGGATAGAGGATGAGCGCTTTGCCGTCTCTTGGCAAGCCGAACATAAATTTAGTCTCGATTAAGGTATTCGCATTAGTAAAGCAATCAGCAAGTTCTTCAGTCGGAGTTTTATCACAGTCCTTTCGAAATATATCGCCAGCTTCTGTGATTTTAAAATCATTTGAGATCGCTGATTCGTCAATTAAAAATGCGCTTTTCTTTAGAAACGTGATCTTTGAGGGACTCTGCTCTTTGATGAATGGATTCAGTGCTCAGACGATGGAGTTTTCAAGCCAAATTATTAAATCATCGATAAACTCGATCATTCTCTGAGTCACAGGGACTAAGTATACAACTTCTCGGATTCTTTTAAGCAAATTGACCTTATTATTTCATTTTCATTTTGACTATTTTAATCGGAAAGCTGAAGAGTTCTCGAAAGTCCATGTTGTTGTGTTTATTTACTGATCATAGAATTACTATAAAAATTTGCGTTACTGCAAAAATTACTTAAAGTCGATGTTAAATGTCTGCTTGGTTAGCTGCTTGATCGCGTGGTCATATGCTCCACTTATACTTTCTTGATCATTCACTGTGTAATTAAACGTGCTCAAGTGATTATTGCTAAATCTATTGATCCTGCTTTCCCTCATCCCAGGCTGAGATAAAGTCTGCCTATTTCGATTGAATCAGGTAAACTTACATCATTTTAGTGCCAGAATATTCAGGATTTCGCGATTTGTGAAATTTACTGGCTTCTGATAAATTATGCTCAGACTGGTTCGACCGTTTGAACCCTTCGCCAAAGCCAATCGTTTTGTTCATCAGTTTGTTTACTTTTGGGCTATTCGAGGCGTTTTGGTTGAGTTGTAGATTCTTCGACTGCAAAATCTCAGCGGTTGTCTTTTCGTGGTCGCTCTAGAACAAATTTTTAATTAATCCTGCCCTTGACCGAATAAACACGAGTGCTTACTTTAGCATTAGTTATTGCGATTCTCTTGTTAATATGGGCGGTATGAATCCTCGAGTGGTTTCTGCTTCTTTACCGAATAAATTAAAAAACCAAATGACTTTATATAATTAGCTCAATCCTAATCATCGGCTTACATTGGGTTTACTGTCCTAAAATTCGTATATTTTGTAGAATTTTGGGTTCCGTTGACCTTGTGACTTGCAAATACTGAATTCCCCTTCACAGTCGTGCATATGTCTAAAGCTTGTCGCTGTAAAGTACCTGTGGTTGTTACTCAGTCTTCTTCGATATCGTAAAAGTACGTATTTGCCTTGAAGCTTTGGTCGTTCTCATTTTTCTTTGTTTTTAAAAACCTAAGCGAAAATTTTAGAAGATAAGGACTAGTGTAAAACAGTTAGGGTTACTTTAGGAGTTTGTAAAATCGAGCTTTCTCATCGACATTTCCGATGACCTTAGCCTTCTCTCGAAGGAACGTGGGTTGAGGCATGTACTTGTTAAATAACTAAATTATGAGCATTAAGTCCTACTTGGATGCTGAGATTTTCCTTTGATTTACTTTGATTCTAAAAATAACAGTCATAAAGGAAATAATAGTAAATTAGAAATCAAAAGCATTAAATTGAATTTAAATTTAAGATAGTAAATTAGATGATAAAATTATGATCACGTGCTTTTAACCTCTTTGCCATAATAAATTCCGTTATCTGTAAGCTTGGCCTGCATTACAGCCATTCTCTGCTTAATGTTTTTAGAGTTCTTGGCGAATTTGTCTACACTTTTACTTCTCTTTGAAGCTAAATCTCCATTCATAATAATTATTATAATGAATTTGCTATCTTTAATTCTATTAGGTAATTATTAATTTTACGAATTTTAATAATCAATTTTAAATATTATTAATTTAAAAATAAATAAAATAATTATTACCGAATTTTTGATATTTAAAACTTAAAAAGTTAATTTATTTTATAATGATAATTTTGGTTTATTTTTTTGTTCATAAATTACAAAAAATCTCGAATAATAATTGAATAATTTATTCTTAAGAAAAATGTCGATTTACAGTGGTTTTGCAACCAGAAATCAGGAGACATTCTACAATAAGCTCGTTGAAAAGCTCGTTCAGCTGCTCTCAACAAAAAT
>JAGYYN010012118.1:0-10212 GCA_021441665.1 Euplotes cf. woodruffi 2 WChen-2021 | reverse complement strand
ATTAGGCACACTGTCATGTGATACAATCGTGACAATAGGTCAGTAATCATCAAACTTATAGCAAATGTTCAGATCTATATGTCTGCAACCAAGCTCAAGCAACTAAGCTGCATAGTCATAGCCGATTGCGTGTATTGTGCAATGTTATAGCTCTCGAGCAACGTTTGTTGATTGTTTGCTCAAAACTGGATATTTTCATCAAAATATTCAAAGCAGCCAAAACTCTGTCAACAAAGCTACAAGCATAACGCCAATGCTATGCAAAGCCAACAATCAGACTGCCAAACAGCGATTTAGTTGATATCAGGCGTGACTTATTATTGCATATCAGCAACTGCCGAAATGATCAAGTGCAAGCAATAACTGAATCAAGCGTGCTTACACAAAACAGCTGCAGTTCGACTCGCTGATTCGCAAACTTGCTCAGGTTCGATTTTGTGAAACTATTATCAAATCGAATAAATTGATGAAACTTGCATTCAAATATGGTATCGTTTGACAAGCTGTGCATACAGTTGCACATTTTATGTTTTGAGCACTATTCAATCGTATGCGTTGTGTAAGTATGCTGCTGTGTGCATTTTGACAGGTATATCAATACAAGTCAATGATCTACAATCAGTTTGCATAAAATATCGCATCTTTGCTGATTTCACGCAGTTATGCGCATTCGCAGCCAATAATTGTGTTCAAAGTGATGTCTAAACGCTATTTTCATACAAAGTATGCATTATCATGCCGAGCTCGTGTTTCAAATGCATGTACTACAAATTGCGCAATTTTGAGTTCGAGTAGCTTTCAAACATAACTGTAAGACCGCCTGACAATTTAAATTTCAAAATTTTGAACTTTCAAACTGTTGACAAAGCTGATCTCGATGTGATAGTAGATACTTTGAACTCAATAGAGCGATGTCTGAACTACGTGTGCTTGTACATCTATGTTGTCTGAGCGTTAGAACGTCATTGAGCATTTCTACACATTTTGGTGAATAACGCATCGTTCGGTATTCGGTGCTCTGAGACTTACAAATAGAAACTTTTGGTCGCTGCAAATGCTCGAAAAGACGAAGCACACAACAAAGCATCTACAGCTTGACAGTTGACTGTAAGTCGTGTTATGAACACGTTCTGAGCCCAGATATGTAGCCAAAACATATGACGAGCAATATACTGTGCTGTCAAGGCCTTACGCGATGTTACAAGCATGTACTCATCAAACTTAAACGAAGTCTAAAATGTTGAATGCAAATTACAAACTATACCGCCAAATTTATGATATTTCAAAATTTGTGTGATTGTAAAGGCCTCGATTGCCTGTACTTATACACAACACCGATCTCGTTGACTTGTACAGTATTACGAGCTCGCGCAAACGCAATCTAGCAAGATTACGGCGTTTGCATCAGTTGTACGAAGTTGGCTCACCAAACTAAAATGGACTGTTTCGATGTCAAACTGAGCTTGCTGTACGAAGGTTTGCCATTTGGCTGCATATTGAACACAGTATGCGTGTAAGTTTGTTGTATCAGCATACAATACGTAAGCTTGATAAAATAGACAGCTGTCTAGCCAATCATCGTTTGACGACGAGTCGCAAAACCTATATTAGCATTTGTGACTCGATGTCGTATTCAGACGAACCTATAGTCATCAAAACTACATCTGACAGTCTCGTAACATTTTGCAACGATCTCAAGTGTATACTGATGCCCGAATATTTGCAAGTTATAAATTCATCAAACCATAATGGCTGACTGTCAATAGCTAAAACTTACGAGGTCACACAAGCATTCGATGTTTGAGCTTGTTTATATCTGGAATTAAATACGATACGAGTGTCGATTACAGATTTTGTGGTTGTATGTGTGAACTTATCGTACGCTTTGTATCCAGGCTTGATGATAATATTATTTACAGCGTTTGACTATAAAAATGGCGTAAAGTATTATCGTCAGCCATTACAATGTGCTCAAATGTAAAATTGCGCAGCCACATTGATACAAACAGACGACACGTCACCCGTATTTGATATCTCAAGCATATCAACTTATCGTTGACGCTATTAGACACACGTATGGCTTGTGGTATTGCAAGTATGTGAATCAAAAGTTTCTCACAATGCCAAATTATTCTCTAACTCAGCATTTCAAAACTTCGAGTAACGATTGCATACTTGCGCTCAAAATGTCAATAGTCGAACTATTAAGTATGAACTTGTGTGTAAGACTCGTCCAATCATGCGACTATATTTGAGACACACACTTGTTTAAATATTATCGAACAACATAGTCGTTATTAAGAACCAATCGTCGTATATGCAAAGACTGCCTCGATGATCGTGTTCAAACATCGAAAACTCACCTTTACGTAGGTTATGTCAGCAAATAACGTTCAAAGTGTTCAAACTTAGGTCCTAGTATAAGCAAGGTGCTCGAATGCTTCAAATATTTTGACTTTTCAAACGACACAGTTTTGAAGGACATCGTCTGCAGTTCAAAGCTGCAATACGTCAAGCACGCTGTTTGTCATTAAAGCAGGCGTCAGTAATAGCTCGTTGCATGCACTTGGTCAGCTGTTATTGTCAGTTGTCTCGTGCATCACGCTAAATTATTAGCAGACTAAATGTATGTAAACGCAGATAACTCAAAATAACTATTTAGATCTGCTGATGATGACACCGACAATCATAGTAATAGTCTGATGTGTTGCGGGATAACGAATGTAATGCTGGTCGATTTCAATAAATAACTAATTTACGATGATTTGTTGATCATGCGTTGCAAGATGCAGATTCATCGATACGGCATCAACTCAACCTAACTCGGTCACGATTGTAACTTGAAATCAACAATTATAACATCACTGCAGCTATGTATAGACTGCATGCATTTGTCAACAAATACACACTGTGCACGTAACGCAAACACGCAACAAATACAAATAGCAAGTCATTGAGATTTACACCGACAACATTTGATGCCAAGCCCAGCCCCTGCAACACTTGCGTTCAAATAACAACTTAGATTTATATTAATTAGTTATTGTCTAAAAATCGACAGCAAGTCGCGTTTTGTATCAACGCGGGCGTGCATGTGATGTTGATCAAGTTGTCTGACTTCGCGTTTGTTTGTTTTGATTGAAAGTACTTGCTTCGCTGCACAGTTACACTCAAAAGTGTCGAGATTGCTGAACAATTTCGGAGAATACTCGACGCTGTGTCAATCTGAGTCGTCTGACACTTGATCAAAGTCAAGTCAGTACATGCTGAGATTGGCTTGCACTTTAGTGCGTTCGTCACGGTCAAGCGAACAAATAAAGCTGTTGAGTTCAAACTGGTCGACTTCAAATAGTTTCATGTTGATGTTGGTCTTAAAACCTATACAACGAATCGGTCAGTCGCCAGACATTCAACCAAACAGTTATAAGCTGTTGTGTCAAACAGACGCCTTGACGCTTGTTGTACACAGCACGACATCGAAAGCCTTACTTGGTATTCAAAATAAATATTTAATAATGACTGCAGTATTTTATGTGATGTATTCAGCATATCAATATGTAAAATATATCAAAGCTAATTACTACATCATTTGTATTGGTTATATCAATTATAGAAATGTTGATATATTCAAATAAAATAAATATGAAAGACTACGCAGCAACAGACAGAGACAGAGAAGAACAGGCTCTCAACAAACTCCACAAACACACCGGCTCGCTCGAAATGTTTTTGAACCCTGACTTGTTCAAGCGCAACCTCAAGTTTATGCAGACAAAGCTTTGCCTCAACAAAAGTAAATACTACGTTAACAGTTTGTCTGTCACATGTGTGCTTGCAATCGTCGTGACATTTGTGTAGCAAACAAAGGACTCAACACAAACGATATCAAAATGGTAATAATACTGCTACATGTCGACACAATTGTGCGACAGTATTGTGCTTGCATGCAAAATAGTTTGAGTTTGTTTACACAGATGACCAAAGACAGACTTGTTATCGTGATGGACAATCTCGAACAGAGAAACGACATTTTGCCGTCAGCTCGAGCTAAGAGCATGACAAAACTCGAACGCACAGCTGAAGCCAAACACAAAGACGACGATCGAGTCATGCAAGCTAAAGACAACATTTTCAAAGAGAAAACTCAAAAGCTCATCAATCGATTCAAGTACGTATCACCATGTTCAATGTTACTGCGTATACTTACATATGCTTTGTTTGCAACAGTTTGTGTTAGTGTACCATAATACTTGTCAAAGTGCGTATAGTTTATGTCATATAGCAATAAAATATTTCGTCCGATGTACGATAGACTAAGCCATATTAAATAAGATTGGCGATACAGTTGCTGTCGGTCACTACTACAACGAGCTCAGCAGCAAAGACAAAACAAACGTCATTTACAAAGAACTCAACGACCAGCTGTTCGTCAAGTTCAAGAACGAGTTCGAGAAAAGCAAATAGCACACGTACTTGCTACCAGTAATATGTTTAGTGTTGCGAACAAACATGCCTGTTCAGGGCCTCGAAAAGTCAAAAGTCACGCTCGAACGAGACTACGAGAACGTCAACAAGACCAAACATGAAGCATCTAAAACATTCCGACGTGCAAAAGACAAACTGCAAAACAAAATAGTTGCCAAGCGAATAAAAATGTCAGGCTTTAAGAAATAAGTTCTTGAACACAAAAGATGACTTGAGCAATTTGCAGCAGACACACGATCATGACGACCAAGATGATCAATTCGACAAAGAGTCTGAACCCAAGTCAGACTGAAACTACGCAAAACGTCCGACACTCAAACTGAGCACCTGCAACATCGTGCAGCCGTCAACTCCGAACAAGTTATACGACGAAGACTCAGAAAGTCACAACGACAACGTCAACTTTAGAAACGCAATCACACATACGCTTGTGAGCGGGTCATTCAAAGTAATTGCAAAACAGAAAAAGTTCGGCAAAAATATCAAAACTGTACTGGATGCACTCGACTCATCGTCAGTATCTGCTCACGTTGTCAAAGCCGTCGAGACTTACCAGAGAAACCCGAAGTCATCTAACAACTTTGTGCGTGCGTCGATCATTATATTTAAGAACGTCAGAGCAACTTCAAAAGATGTGCTGTTTGTGTGGAAATAACTACTCACACTTCTTTACGTTGCTGACACTCAAAATCTGCGACGTTGTGCTGACTGACGAAGTCGGTAGCGTGCTTGTAGAGTCAGCCGTTAAAATGTGTCCGAAGCTGTTTAACGTGCAGCTGTACAGAACAGATATCGGCATCAAAACGTGCATGACGATCAAAGAAGCACTGTCAAACACCAACTGCAAACTCAACTACATCGATCTGTCGTGTAACAGACTAAACGACGAATGCTTTTGAGAAATCATGACAGGCGTGTCGCAAAACTAAATCGCTCAAAGGTATTGTGTTTTGAAGAAACTCGATTACTCCGTATGCAATGAAAGTCATGAACGTTGTGCTCAAGTACAACTCAACGATAACCGGCATTGATTTGTCAGGCAACCACTTGCAAAACGAAGGCATCCACTATCTGTTCGACAGTTTGTCAAGAAACAACACACTGAACATACTGAAGCTGTCAAACGTGATGATCGGCAATCGGTCAGCTCGAGACATTTGCAAGTTTTTGTCGATCAATACGTCGCTAAAGTCACTGGTGCTCGATGAGAACTTCTTTAGCAACAAGGGCTTTATGGTCATCATGGACGCATTTAAATAAAAATAAAACGCTAAACCACATATCGTTCACACGAAACGAAGACTTTGACTGCAGACTCACCACGTACATGCTAACATTCAAAGCTGCACTGTACCACTGCGTGATGACACCTGATGAGTTCGAACAAGAAAGTGAAAGAAAGTACACGCAGTTTTTCATGTTGTAATGACGACATCGCTGCTAACAAATGTGCTGCTGATCATCACATTGTGCTGCAATAACTTAACTGACAAATGCGTTGATGCTAAACTGCATGCAGTGCAAACATGTTGCTGAGCATAATATTTTTGCTCAATTATTAAGCGTTGATGGATCTCAATATTGAATTAATCACCAACATCAGTAACACAAACTAAGCTTGTTGCGTAGCTCGTAACGTTATCAAGCGACTGACGCTTGTCGGCTGCATACAATATGATGCAGCATACATGAAATACAACAAACACTATACATGCTTGCTGTGTTATTATAAATGCATTTAAACTAAACTGTGAGTAATCAAGCATTCTAATAAATATGACGACAACATATTGTGCAAGTTAGAAACAGCGTTGGTAACTAATTACTTTCTGTTTTCTTGATCAACGTTGCTGAGAAAAACCCATCCATGCCGTTCGACTGCGGCAGCACCTGAAAGTGCTTGCCGTTTTCGAGCTCGAGTCCGTACTTGTCGCAAATGTTGGCAACTTGCATGAGGTTTTCTTGTGGCAGCACGCTTCAAGTTGTGTACACGATTCTGCCGCCTTTGTGCAGTCATGGAATGACTTCTTTGACAATTTGGTCTTGCACAAATATGAGTTCTTGTAGTCGGTTTGTCGAGAACTTCCACTTCATGTCAGGGTTTCTTCTGAGCGTGCCGGTCCCGCTGCACGGCACGTCAAGCAGTATCCAGTTGCACTTGCGTTTGAGTAGTTTCCATAGCGCGACTTTGTCTGAGTGTGTTTGATAGTTGGTGATGCCTGCTCGTTTGAAGCGCTTCTTTGCTTGCATGAGGACGCCTTTACGGATGTCGTGCACGTATATTTGGCCTTTGTTGTGCATAAACGGAGCAAATGCAAGCGTCTTGCCACCTGCGCCGCCTCAGTAGTCAAGCACAGTGTCGCCAGACTTGCAGTCGATTCGCATTGCTGCGAGCTGACTGCCTTCGTCTTGCACTTCGAATAAGCCTCGCCTGTACTCAGACATGTTGAAGAAGTTGAGCTCAGGTCTATTTTAAAAACTTGATGCCGTTCGGCGAGTGTTCAGTTTTCTCGACAGCCAGTCCGTTGTCAACAAAAGCTTTGAGCAAGTCGTGTCGTGTTGTTTTAAGTGTGTTTGCTCTGACAGTCAGCGGGGCTCGCTCGTTGAGCACCATGGCCATGTCAAAAGCCTGTTTTTCGCCGTATGCATCGACAAGCAGGTTCCATAGGTCTTCAGGTCAAGACGTTCGTGCATACGTCGGAATGTCGCCGTTGAAAAAGTTGTTGTCAAACTTGTCAGACATAAACGCATCGAGTCGCTTGCTCCAGTTGATCGGTCGCAAACTGATGGCGCTCAGGTACAGTTTGTACGACGTCAACGCGTATACGTAATCGACAATGTGGGCACGGTCGCTGGCAGCTACTGACTTGTTGTCAAGAAAATAGTACCGAATAAACAGGTCGAGCGGGATGTTGCGTTCAGGCTCGAGCAAGTGTTTTTTCTCAAACGACTCGAGTATCGATATCGTGTGCATTCTGTTGTTGCCACCGATGGGCATCAGTTTGGGCAGTCTGAGAGTTCTCATTTGCGGATAATTTTAATTATATTAAATTGCTCAACATATGACAAATCTGAGGAATAAATGTATCGTCAAAGCTTGAAAGGCTGTATCACATATACTAATCAAGAAAGAATTTTATATACTTCTTTTCTGATTCTTGCTCAAATTGTTCTGGGGTTACAACAAGATGGTATAGCTTTGTTTTTATTCCTTCGAGGTATAATTTTGCTTCATAATCAAGATGTTTATTGTCTATTATTATAGTTAAAATAAATTTTGTTGCATGACAAAGAGTCGATAAAAATTATTAAATTTGTATTATAATTTGCAAAGACTTACCGACTAATGATATATGATTAATTGTCTTATTTTCTTTTAATGCATCTGCAATTCTATTTTAATCCTACCAAAGTAATAAGATTATTTTCAATTGATAACGATTTTAGAGTAGTATTCGTCCTGATGATAGTTGCTATATCTCTTGCTGATTCATCTCCAAGCCCAACGTTGTTTAGTTTCAATATTGACAAAATATCATTTCTAACTAAATTATTTAATAGCAAATGACATCCTGAATCAGTTAAATCGTTATCTGAAAGATCAAGAGAACTAAGTGTTTTTCCAAATTTTAGCAGAGCATTTAAGATCTTCATTGATGCACTTGTAATATGATTTCCAGCAAATTTCATTCCTTTAATTGAGGTATTCTTAGATAGCCCAATAAGGATCTCACAAAAAGACTCGTCTCCAAGTTTATTATAAGATAGATCAATATATTTAAATTTAGAATCTTGGTTCATGAGTTGTGACTTGAGCACTATGCAAGATTCAATTGCAAACCCAACATTGACTAAGTGTAAATTCGAGTATTTTGGACACCTCTCGTATATTGTTTTTAAAAGTGATGCTCAGAACTCATCTTCAAGCTCAACATCAACAATCTTTATTTCAACTAGAGTATCAAAAGAGTTGTAGTTTTGGAGGATGTAAATCACATCACTTTGTGTTGCCTTAATATTTTGAATTCAGATTCCGAAAGATCTTATTGAATTTAATGTACTTTTTGGATTTTTATTTGTACTGTTTCATAGCTTCAATCACTATATGATAAAAATCGTGGACAAAAAGGTGAGATAAATTTTAAATAGTCCATTTCTTGAATATATTACCATCCTCTGATACTTCTGATACAGAATTTTGCTGCTTCTGAATTGACTTAGTCTAAATTAAATTAAAAACAGTCTAAATTACACTATTTCTTCTGTCAAAAGCAGAGGAGTTCCTGCCGTTTGATATATTATTCTTGGTAATCTCAGCTCTTCCTGAATTAACTGAAGGAAGGAAAGGCTGCGAGACATTTGCGGAGTCTCTTTTTAATCCCTTTTGGTTTCTGCCTCTTGCTTTCAACCTTGCCTGTGGAGTTTTATCAGAATCAAACTTATTTCCGCTGAGTTATCAATGCTTTCCCCAATATCGATTTCTTGAGCAACGGCTGGAGTAAGCGCTTTGTGATCAGTCTATCATGAATCTTCTTCTGAGCTTCTTTAAATGCATTATACGAATACTCTTTTGATTTTTTGACACTTTGGTACATTTGCTTTATTTCTTCAATTTCTAAAAATAATTTATTCGTCGTTGAATAAATCACTCAAAAAGCAAGAATAATTTATATTATGACTTATTACTCGCAAATTTGTTTAATGGAATATTTGTGTCAATTAATGAATTTTTGCATTTTTCAATTTCTACTTTGAATTTTTGATACAACTTTTCATTAAGGTCATCATGCAGTTCATTAGTAAGGTCGTTTTCACTGACTGTCACGTAATAATGGCCTTTAATTTGTTCAGTTCCAACACTAAAAGAAATAATAAAATCATCTTCACCTTTTAAGTTTTTTAAGTCTTTCATATGCTGGTTTGAATAATCTTGATATGATGATCTGAGACTGATTTCTATATTAATATTTACTTTGAAAGTCTCTCGGCACAAATATCTAATGGCGTTTGTGATCAAAATTACCTTTCCCATGTTTTTATGTTTGCTAAAGCCGGTACTGAGCTAAGGACATCATCTTCACTTATCATTGGTGAGCTTCTACCAGTTTTGCTCATGAAGTTATGACCAGTCTTATTCAGCTCGATTATTGGTTCTAACAAAGTTTTATAGACTCTTACTTTCAAATTTATTAATGACGATCAGAAGTCGATCGTTTTCAAGATCATTTGAAGCCTTCTTCAACTTACCCATCATAGTTGACTTTGAGTCTTTCCTCTTGCCGTCTTTAGACTTAGACGGCTCTGGCTGTTTATTTTCTGTCGATGAGTCTGTGTGCAAGTTTGTCTTCAGCCAACTTGAAATTTTGTGAGAATGTGCTTTTATCGAGGAATCCTTCGCTATAAATTAAATGCAGATTCTTACGTAAACAGAGATCCATTTTTAGTATCGACTGCTTTTGAATACTGAGGGATAAACAGGTCTTCGTCCATTTTATTTAATTAATTATGAATTTAATATTTGTAATTTTTAAGTTTTCATTTAACAAAAAATATAAAATTAAAGTTATTATAGCTATAAAAATCGAAAATGGTGTAAGTTATAACCTGCTGTGAAAAAGCATTTAATATTTTTTATTATTGAATAAATTTAATAAAATAATGTACTCTTCTGCCTTTAGCAGCAAAGCTTCCCAAATTGGCAAAGGTAAAAGTGCAAAAAGTGTCTCT
>JAGYYN010012100.1:0-13148 GCA_021441665.1 Euplotes cf. woodruffi 2 WChen-2021 | reverse complement strand
TATCTCACGCCCAGAAGAGAAGAGATAAAGTTATGATGCAGAGAAGTACCTCAGAGTCTTTTTATAAGTATTTAATCAACAAATCGAACAAAGCAAACGCTTCTATGTTTCTCGATGAGATAAATAGAGTCAAACTCGTTCACGCTCGAATCTACAACTCAGGAGACACGTTCATGGCTGAAGACCAGTGGGCACAAATCACGCTCTCGCTGAATAACAAGCAGCAATACGTGATGTTTGAAAGAAGACTTTCAGACAAGCTTACCTACATCGATTGGAAACTGTGCTTCGTCCTCGATAAAAAAGACTTTGAGTTTATTCACGCAAAGCACGACTTCAAAGTCAATACATCAGTTGCAAACCCTGACGATTTATTGAGCTATGAGGAAAAGGTGCGAAATAAGCTTAAAATCAAGAAAGATCTTTATGTTTAGTCATTCTCGCTATTTAATCACAATTTATGCAAGACTTTTGCAGCATAAATCTCGAATTTACCCTCAGTTTTATGTGCTTTGAGCTGCTTGAGCTTAGTGTTACTATAGAGTTTTAATAGCGCGGTCTGCAGTGTTCTGGATGACAACCACTGCAAATAGACTGATTCAATAATCAGTTCAAAATAAAACTTAGCTTGAACTAATTGCATCGATATAAAATATTATTCCTGATAAAATGAAGGCAAATACTAGCCAACAAGATGACGACTACAATCAAATGAGTTTCAACAGAGAGGGAATGAAGTTCTCAGACGCAATGAAGAGACACAACAGCGGAACTCAGCGTGAGTTTTTAGAGAAGAAAATCAACACCTCTCCAACAAAAATGAAAATAGAGGACTTCATCGGTTCGACGCTATCTAAGCTGCAGGACAGAATTAAGGGTGAAATCACAGTCGGATCTGCTGAAGTGAGTCCCCAAAAGTCGACTCTTAGCAATTTAAATAAAAAGTTTCAAATAGAACTTGCATCGAGCGAGCTTAATAATTCATTATCCTTAAATCGAGGCAAAAACTGAGCAGTAGTAACTAAAGACGACTACATCAAAAATAAATTACTAGTTCAAGAGAAGATAAAAGAGCTCAGCCAAATCAACGACGAAGACGCGCATAAAATCACAGAAGAGCTTTCCAAAATACACAAGACGTCGACTGGCCAAGAAAGCAAATCGCTGATCGGCAAGCTGAGCCTTGGATCTAATAACAATAATGATAACTCTGTGGAGCTCGCAAAGCAAATGGTCAAGAAGTTGCAAGAAGAAAAGAAAGCCCACAAAGCTAAAATGAAGGAGATCAAACAAAAGCGCAAGGAGCTCAAGTCTAAGAAGCTCGCTGAAGAAGAAAAACGCAAATAACGATTACGAGCAGCAAAAGCAACAAGAATTTGAAGAGAAAAAGGAACGCATAAGAGAGCATATTGACAAGCGCAAGGAGAAGATCCTTCAGGCCAAAACCGAGATGATCCAGGAGACCAAGAAACGAGTGAGAAAGTCTCCTCTTCACGTGAGAATTTCAAGCGAATTTAAAGAGCACTATGTAATGCCCGAGCTTGAACGCAGAAAAATGGCTTTGGCAGAAATACGCAACTTTAAGCAGCCGATAAGGCTAACTGAGATCAGGGCTCACTCCGCGCAAAAACGCGAGTTGTTAGATAAAAAGCTGCAAGAGTACTACCAAAAACGAGAGTTCTACGCTGAACGGTCAGCCGATAACTCAGACAAGTACCAGTCCAGGTTTTGGAGACAAATCAAAGAACGTGAAGAAGGGGAAAAAGAAGAGCAGAAGCACCAACAAGAAGATATTCTAACTCGCAAATAAAAAGGGTCTCGACTATGCTCGAAATGTAATGTCTCTTTATAAGCCGGTGATCTCAAAGAAGAAGCAGCTCGAGATGATTTTGATTCGAAAATAACATGGAAGATCCATCGTCTTTAACAAAGATGAAGCGGGCTCTCAAAACAACGCAAAACAAAAACAACAGTATGATCGCTTCGCTGGACAGAACCTTAGGAAGTGAGATCAATAGTCAGGGGCAGCACAGGAGGAAGGTGTCGAAAGCTAAGCCGTTAGACGACAAGAGATACTCGTACCACCAAATGCATTCCGACAAGCACCAGTTTGTCAAAAAGGATTATTTAACCGAGATTCGAATCAAAAACCAAGACGTCGAGAGACAGGAGGTTAACAAAGCAGAGCTGTGGCAGAACGAGATCACTAAGAACCAGATGAACGACCAAGAAAAGGTTGACTTTGTTAAGCTGAAGTCGCACCAAGCTGAGCAGGAAATGCTAAGAAAAGAGAAGTTGATGAAGGTAAACAATGTGTCATCGATTGAAGACACCAAGAAAATCAATGGGATCTTGATTGACTCGATCAAGACCAAGTTGAACTTGCTTAATGACCTGAACTAATCAATCCCTTTGTATTCAATTTAATCCTATTACTGATATATTTATAAATTTTAAATTTGCCGGCTTATAAAAATGGACAAGTATGAGATTTTAGAAGAATTAAACTCAGGTAAGCATTTTTAAAAACTTTATTCGTTTAAAAAACTAATTTTTAGCAATTTGAATTAATTCTAAAAATTGGTGAAATATTTTTAAATCCTAAATCTCAAATTTAATAATGATTAATGCCAGTCACAAAAATTGTGCACAATTTGTATTGAAAATAATTTTAGGCTGATTTGGAAAGGTCTACAAAATCCGCAGGAAAATCGATAACAGAATATTAGTATGGAAGGAGATAAGTTACAAGAAGTTTTCTGAAAAAGAAAACAAACTGCTAATAACCGAAGTCAATGTAATGAGAGAACTCAGAAGCTGATTTATTGTCAAGTATATCGACCGAATCAACATTAAAGAGCAGCAAAAAATGTACATCATCATGGAATACTGCGAAAAAGGCGACCTCAAGCAGTATATTGAGAAGCACAAATAAAGACAGAACTCCAATTCCCGAAGAATTCATTTGGAAAATCCTTTCACAAATGTGAGCAGCACTTGAAATCTGCCATAACAGTAAAAATAAAGTTATCCACAGAGATATAAAGCCAGGAAATATTTTCATCGACAAGTATGATGATGTTAAGCTCGGAGACTTCGGGTTGTCAAAATAAGTTAGCTGAGGACTCGGTATTCGCTCAGACTAACGTCGGAACGCCTTACTACATGTCTCCAGAGCAAGTAAGCACATCTAAATACGATGAAAAGACAGACATTTGGTCTCTCGGGTGAATACTTTACGAAATGGCCGCCTTGAAAGTTCCCTTTCAGGCTTGCAACTATTTGAAACTTGCTGAAGTCATCAGGTAAGCTTCCCTCAAGTTGCCTCTAACAATCACATAGCAAGGCCAAGAAGGCAGACATTCCTGATATTTACTCGGACAGGCTAAGAAAAGTGATCGACTGGATGACGACTAAAAATCCAGAGGAGAGGCCGAGTGCAAGCCAACTCCTATCCATCCCAAATATTAAAGTCATCGTCCAGTCCACTGAAGTCTCCATCAAGAACAGAGTTCTGCGCAAAAGAGAAGAAATGCTCGACAAGAGGGAGGAAGATCTCAGCCAAAGAGAAGCCAGACTCAACCAAAAAATCGAAGAGTTCAAAAGGGAAAAAGCAAAGCATGAATTCAACATCAGACAGATGGAGACTTTAAATCTTGAATTTGAAAAGAAAAAGAACCCGACCAGGAACTTTATGACTGAATACAACACGCAGATTAATAAAAGTTATAAGGGCATCGCAGACGGAATGAAGTTGAATAATACAGTTGATGACCAAGTTGACGCATCAGCTATGTTCAACTCTCAAGATCCAAAAGTCAGAGGATCTTTAAAATACAACATGCTTTATAATAAAAATAACTTCTTCGACGAAAAGGAAAACATAAATACTTCAAACAACAGCAATCTGCTGCTATCAAACTCATCTCTCAGCAAGCACAATGCGACGGGGATAAGCAACAGAGAGTCAAAAAGCGGATCTAACAATTTTGAAGATTCTCAGAGTGAATTAAGTAAAAGCAAGACGAAAATGAGAAGCAAAGACTACCCGAACAAAAAGATTAAAATCAATTTATATTCTGAAGAAAACAGCTCAGAAAGTTTTGATATTGATAAATCCAAAAGCAATCTCTTCCAAAAGGGCAATCATCCGAATGCCGGATGAACGTCAATTATCACTGCTCCTTCGTCCGGGCTCAATAGTGGGACGAATAATGCTTTAAGTAAGCATTTGGCTAACAAGAGCATCGAAAGGCTATTTGATCGGCAAAATACTCAAGTAAACACGTCCAATAATTTCCCGACTGGTCTACCGCCCAAGAGCCAAAACTTTTTACAAAGAGACTCGAACGTCGAGAGATCAATAGGGTCAAATATGGTGAAATGAGCTTCGAATAACCCTCAAAATATTTTGAGGAGAAACTTCTCAACAAATCACATTGACAACTCTGACGAATGCAACGAAAGCAACGATCTGCTGGAGCCAAGGATCAGCATCCCGTCTTTTTACAGAAAAGATATGACGAGTCGGGCAAATATTGAAGATCCGCATTCAACAGATAATACTTTTACCATTCTCAACTGCAAGCCTGATCGAGAAAGCTCGCTTGAAAACCCTCCGTCGATCAGAGGGATTTCCCACAGGCTGTTTCCTTCGAAAGTTAGCGACATAAAGCCAAAGCCAGGGATGACCTCAAAGAATCCTCTGGCACTTAAGAATTTTACAGGAAAGAGCAATTTGTCGCTTGGCAGGACCTTGTCAAGAGGCAAGTTAGTCGATAATGGCTACAAAGGTCCTCAGATCAACATCAAAGAGCTTTTGAGTAAAGGAAACGCGACAATTAAAAAGCATGGCCAGGGCAACATCACGATAAATAATGATGCAATTACTCCTAAATAACCTGATGTTCAAGCCAATTGAGCAAACTCAATTGAAGTTAGAAAGACGGGCGAGTATAAACAACTTCAAAAATGTAAAGCAAAATTTTATTGAGAGAAACCAGAGCACAAAGTCGAACAACGGAAGTGTGACGAACAGAAACAATCCATCTTTGAATAACATCCTCTAAGGATTTAATGTTATTAAGTTCGTATAACTGTTTTTTCAATTTATATTATTTTGAACTGCAATTACTCGTCCATATCTTTTAAATTATAAAAATCGAGTCCAAGTGTTGATTGATGTGCAATTGAATAAAATCTACTTCTTATATTTCCTGAGCATCAGTTTAAGCCTTTGATTTTCCAAATCGAGGTCTTTATTTTCCTTCTTCAGTTCTTGCATTTCCTTAAGTCGGGTCTCGACAATTCGTTTCTTTTCTCGTTCGAGAATAAGCACATTTTGTCTTTCGAGTTCTTTCTTTTTCTTGTCCAAGTCCCTGACGGAGTCAATATTCATTCTTTGCTCGAATTCCTTGGCTCTGAGGCCAAGTTTATACTGTAAATCCTCTATTTGTTCTTTGTAAATCTTGATCACGGAGTACTGCTGGTCCAGCTGTTTCTTGACGATACTCGGACACGAGTTCCAAGCGTTGATCGTCGCATCTACGAGCTGTTTGATATTCGGAGATCCCTCCATTTGCTTGCTTTCCTCGTACTTATCCTCCTCAGCCTGCGCTTTTGGCTCTGCCTTCATATCTTCGCTAATGGCTGACTCTTGGTGGTTTGGAGGAGTCTGAGGTCGGAAGTGCTGGTCGCCATCGAATTTCTGTGCGTATTCGAAAATCCCAGCGACTTCAGACGTGCTGCTCTGCATTTCGTCGACTTCAGACTGACTGAATGCGTCTGACTCGGCTTTGTCAAGCGCCACTTCGAATCGATTGTCGCCGATGTTGAACTGCTTCGGCTCGATTTCTTCCTTTTCAAGCTCTATGAGACCGTAAGCGAGGTGAGGCAGGTGCAGGCATTAAAAGCAAAAGGTATAACTGTACCGATGGCGGGCTCAGTTTCGAATTCAGAGTTTTGCTCTTCAATCCTATCATTTATGTCGTCGTCAAACCCCCTTTCGTCTTTGTCGATTACATAGTCGATTCTGTTGTCTTGGAATGTAAATTCAGTTGGCGTAATTTGGGCTTTTTGGTTCGATACCGCTTTTTGTTGAGGCTTCTTTTCGGGAGTATAACATCCAGGGATTCTTGTAGTTATAGTCTGTGCGATTCTAGCTATAAAAGCACGGAGGTTAAGTTGTAACAGGTAAAGAGGTACCTTCTCGCTTCTTTCTCATTTCCTCTTCAACTTTAATCTTGCGTTCTTCTTTCGCTTTGATTTCGAGGGCTTTTTGGATCTTGATTTCAGTGTTCATTTCATCGATCATTTCCTTGATCTTTTCATCTTCTTTCTTTGATGAAAGGAAAATCTTTTCTTTCTCCATTTTGTGCTGCAGTCCTTCGATGATTTTATAAGCTCTAAAGTTTAATTATGAAAGCAGGGGATCTACTTCAACAAGTCTTTTCTAAGTTTGGAGCTGTATTCGCTTTCACCAGATCCTTTCAACTTCAGCTTTGATATAGCGTCGTCTTGAGATCTTGCTTGATCTTCAAGCTCAGTAATTTTTGCTTTTAGCTTCTTTATTTTTAGTCTGAGCTGGACCGACTGGCTGTCTGCTGACTTTTCAGCATTACCAGACTCGTTTGCATTAATTAGTCCGCTGAGATCGCTGTTCTTCTTGTATGCAGTATTTGGACGCTTTCTTGCTAAATTAATCAAGGTTGTAAAGTTATTTTAATACGACTTGAAAGATACCTTCGTTTATTTTATCTTTATTTAATTTTGCCTAAAAATTCCCTTAGCTTGTTAAACTCTGCTTTGAGTAAAGCTTTATCATGTTTTTCGTAGTTTAGTTCTTTATTTTAGACTACTGATCTGTTCATCTAGCGATTCTTTATCTTTAGGAATCGATAAGAAGTTCTGAGACTGAACCAAATGCTCAGATAGCGGTCTCTTCTTTTCTCCAATCTTCCGAATTATTATTCCAGTTTCTTCGTCTCGATTAAGTCTCATTCTTTGTATTTTAACTTTCAAAAAATGGATCTCATTCTGATGGTCGTTTATTTGTTCTTTAAGACTATGCACAACTTGGACTAAATCTTCTTTTGATTTTTGCTGAATGTTTCCATAACCACGAATTTTAGCTTTTAATGCTAGCTTCTCAATTCGACTGCCTGAAAGACTAAACAAAATATAAATATTTTTTATCAAATCACTTAAACTTACTGTTTACAAAGCAACAGCAAATTTTAATGATAAATAAATTACAATTTTAATTATTGTAAATCCAACTCGTTTCTAATTTATTTTTTATCTTTAAATAAATAACTTTGAATATTTTCGCATAACGTTGATAAAATAATACAATATAGCAATATAATCGAATCTAAAATCAATTTGAAATTTACTCTTTCATGTCGTCCTCGATTAGATCTTTATATTTATTATCAATCTTTTGCTGTTGTAATTCATTCTTCATTGCACTATGAGTTTTGTTGATGCGTTCGATGAACTGTTCCGCTTCCTTCGTTCTGTTCTTATAGATCTGCTTATACTTGATTTCCCTCATCTTCTGCTCTATTCAAGCGTCAGCAGGGATTGTATGCTACTTACCATTCTCAACGTAGTTCCACGAATACTTATTGTCAAATGTCGGAGGCGGAACGAAGTTCTCGATGCCGGACTCTGACTCCTGCGCTTTTAAACAACAAAAAATACCTCTTCGTTAATGGTCGGCATTTGGTTGGGGTAACTCACTGCAAACTGATCATTTGCATTGTAGTACTCGTCATGCATTACATCTGGGAAGGACGGAATGTCAAACTCAGCCCTCATGAATTCGCTCATGCTGCGATTTGATTTAAAATATCAATTTAAATTAATATAAAATACAATCTGGATGATAATTGAAATATTTATTTTACTGCGATTACTTCTTAGTGATCTTCATTCCGCTCAGCATTCCTTCATTTTGCTTTCTTTTGTCTTGCTTCTTCTTATCGACGACAACTCCGAAGCTCTTGACTGCTTTGTCTCTGTGCTTTTTGTTGATCATTTTCGGATTGAGTTTGATGTATGCGTAAGGCTCCATTTTTCCTGGCTTCAGCACGTCACTCTTCGAATTGCTTCCTCTAAATGCAGCTCCTGACTGCTTGATGAAGTGTCCTTCTACATCGGAATTAGCCCAAGCTGGGAAATGCACTTACCCTTAGACGTGTCTTTGTTCTTTTGAGACTTGAGATAATGCAGCGGGATGAAGTTATCAAGCTCCATCTCGTCAACTTTCTGTCGTTTATGCGTATTCGCTGCCTTTGCCTCGAGATCTAGTAAATTTTGAACGTCTTTTGGAAGCATTTTCTTGAATATCTCTTCTCTTTCATCATGCTTCCTCTTGCGTTCGACCTTCTCAAGTCTTTCGTTTTGCATTGTGTCTTTGACAATGAACTTGCTAGTTTTGCGCTCGAAGAACAGGTCATCTTCGTCATCATCGTAGATTTTATTCCTCATTTTTGCTTCTTTCTCTCTTTGTCGTTTATTTTGCTCTTCAAGTTTCTTCCTTTCCTCCTTTCGCTTTTTAACAAGCAAGACTGGGTTGTCATAGAAGTGTGAAGAAAAGTCATCTTCGACAGTCGACATTATTTTCTCGATTTTAGCCTTTTTATCGACTGCAGCTGATTTAGAGTCATCTTTTGTGTCAATTATTTCCTATCAAATAAGCGACAATTGTTTACCTTTAGATGTCTGACGATTGGAATATCGTAGTCTATCATTTCAGCATCACGCTTGAGGTATTCGTCGTCACTGGATTCATCGCTGCTGCTCGAGCCGTGTTCATGGTCTGAGAGTTCTTCAATGCGTTCGCCTTCAAATAGTCGTTTACGCTCTCTTTCCTCTTCGTCGTCTGCAATCAGTTGTCTGCAGTTGTATTAAGATAAAATGCTTACCTGCTCTTTTGGATTTGTTTTGTTTCTCTCTTCAGCATTTTGTCAACGTAGTCGATTAGTGCTGCATGCTCGCTGGGAGACTGCCTTTTGACTTCCTCCTTGCCAATCTTCCTTATGAGTCTCTGGATAATGTAGCGGATGTAGATCGACAGTTTCTGCTTTCCTTCAAAGCTCAGGAGTGTCTCTAGAAGCTTTTTGCATATCTCTTTGGTCGTGTCTGCAGATATAATCGCAAGGATTCTCTTCAGACATCTCAGAACTGATCTTTGAAGGTGGGCTGAGTTTTCTTTCAAAAACAACACGATTATATTAGTGATTTTCTTGAGATTCGTATCGTTAAAGTCTCCTTTGTTCTCTTTGAGCACCTTCGTCAGAATATCAACTGACGCAGCTCTGGTTTCAATTGTGTCTCCTGCAAATCCAGCGAGCAGCTTTTTAATTAACTCGTTGGTATGGTTCACATGCAATTTGATGAGTTCCATCAGAATCATTTCTGAGAGTTTCTTGGACTTTGTTTGGAGACTGCAAAATCCAGTAATGATCTCAGGGAGGATTGTGGTGGTGATCTCCACTCTGTCTGCGTCGGTAATATCAACTTTCTTGATATTTTGTTCGTCGTCCTCCTGATCGCTGTCGTTATTATCCTTATCGCTGTTGTTGTCGTCAGCGTCCATCTCTTCAGAGTCCTTCTTTGGCTTTTTAATCTTGCCTAAGAATATTTTGAGCATAGTGAGCTTGTGCTTTTGCTGATTTTGGCTAAAAGCATAGCCAGTGAGCTTTGAGAACAACTCTTTGAGTTCGTCATAGCTTGATATTTCGTAGTTACTGAGAATAACAGCGAGAATCTTAAATGCTTTCTTCTGTGTGATCTTCGATTTCGAGATAGAATCAGCAAAGTTGATGATGAGTTCTCAGTGCTTCTTAGTCAGCTTAATTCGCTCCATTAAGCAAATGATAATATCAATTTTCCTGAGTATTTTCTTTTTAGTTTCTTCGCGTTCTGCGTTTTTAAGCTTTTTGAAGTCATTGTCAACGTCCATTTCATTTTCAACTGTATTTTGGTTGGTTTCATATTCAGTGAACTCTTGGACAATATTGATGAGTTCGTTAAAGAAAAGATCGTATAGCTTCATTCTCTTTCACAGCCATCCAAATTTAGAGATTGTGACTAGCAGCGTAGCGTGTTCGTTTTCTTTAACATCTGAAAGACTTGGCTTTGCAATATCACTACACACGGAGTCGAGGTATAGGCCAGAAAGGGTGTTAATGTAAGGTATCGCTTTCTTCATCAAGAATACTCTTGCCTTCTTAACGACTAAGTTCTCCTTTGGTACTTCCTTTAGGTAGTCAATCAACGCGCATAGGTTGTTTAAAATAACAACTCTTGCGTTGTACTGGTTCTTCTCGATGACTTTGTCAAAGCGAGATAACAACTTCTGCAGCATTGAGGTGTCTTCGTTATAGTTGTAGCAGTAGTTCGGGAAAAACTCCAATATCTGGTAAATCAAAGTTTCGTACTTTTTAGATTTAATTGCACTCCTTTCAGTTTTAATCTCTATACAAAATTATTTAGTGACTATGGACTTTTACTATACTTAAAAAGCAAAAAATATTAAGTTTTGACGTTTCTAATCTTAGATTTATCTTTTGAGCATTTAAAATCAGGACATTTGACCGCTACCTTTTATTTTTCCATCTGCTCCTGTAACTTGAGTCGTCGACAGCTTGCTCTCGATGATTGAGTCGATTAAAGGCATAAAGTGCTCAACATAAAAGTTGAAGTTTTCCTTATGAGCGTATTTCTTAATCACTGGCAAAAGATACGATCTTGAGTCAAACGAGTAACTCTCTGAGTTCATGTCGTAGTCAAGTAGCTTCATTGGTAGGATATTAAAGAAATTCTCACTTTTGTAGTGCTCGAGGAACTTGCCTAATCAGTCGAGCCAAGAATTATAAGCTAGCTTTTTGATTTGAAGATCTCCAACTGCATTTAACAACTCAAGTCCTCCGAATTCTAATGTTTTAAGTTTTCCGATTTCTACAAAAGTTGTGATAAGCTTGAGGACTTCAGAGTAGCATGACTCAAAGCGGGGGTCGAGACAGTACAAAAACATATAAATAACTTTTCTGATTGGATGGATCTGATCACTCGAATCTCTGATTGTGAGTAAGTCAAACGACAGATCATCCATCTTGAGTTGTTCTTTCTTTTCGTCTGCTTTAAAGTAGCTATTCTCGAGCGTATAGAATATCAAGTTTTTAATAGCCGTGAATGCACCAGCTTTAATCCTGCTATTTTCAATCACCAAGTATTCTGACAGGATCGAGACTAAAGAAGGAAGGAAAGTAAGCACTTTTGCTCCGTTGAGCTTCTTATAATGCACTGCGACTTGAGCGGCTGCTAATCAATAGCCGACGATCATCAGTTCGTGGTCTCCTCTGACTGACTTTACATTCGCTGTTGTCGGAGTGTTCTCAAGCATGAAGTTCAAGAAGTCTTCGACAAATGAAGACGGAAGCTTAATCGCTGCGAACATCGTCTCAATAACAAAATAAATGTTTTTAACTAAAGCTGCATTCTCCTGCATTGTATTGGTGTATTCGAGCAGCTTCTTCAGAATATTTGAGCTGATTGAAGATGGAAGGGTCTGAAGAGCTCAGTTGAGGAAGTTCAATCAAGCAACGGCTCTGAAGTGATTAAATTAGTCAACCTTACCTCGGAGTGTTCACGTCTCCTTGATCTAAAATCTTAAATATCGTGCTCTCGAGATGACTAAAAGCCTTGCTAAAGTAACTTTTATCTTTGTACTGGCAAATAATCATAAAACTTCTAATTGACTGTCGCTTAATTAAGTCCTTTGAATTGAGACAAAAGTTGAAGAGCTTAGTAAATAGATTTAGTGTATCCTCATCGTTTTTCCACTGATCTTGTGTTTTGCTTTCAAGAATGAACTGAATAACAATCACTCAATATTTAATGACAATTGCATTAGTTGTCTTCTCGATTACATCTTGAACATACTCAAGCAAGATTGGGCTCAGTTTCGCAATGATCTCAACTGGAACCATTGAAAGAACAGCACTGAGGGCATACACAAATCCTTCGTCTTTAGTTTGCGTAATTTTCCTAAAATTGTCTCTAATACTAAGAAGGCATTCTAAATACTCCATCGGAGAAGGATCTGCGTTGCCTTGAGCTTCCATTGCTTCCTTTCATGAGGTGACAATAGTGAATGCAGATAGATAAAGTGGTTTATTTATCTTCTGCAGTTTTTTGAATCTATCAAAAACATTTGTGACACGCTTTTCCATTTTATTAATTATCAAACACTCTCAATTAATTCTTTTATTTAGAGTTTAGCAATACACTGATCTATATCATTTCAATTATCATCTTCAATACAGCCGAAGCATCACTCATCATCCTTTTATAATCTATAAAAATCCATAATGTAAATATAACTCCAATTATTTTTTAATTTTTGCTTTAATTTTTAACTGATTTACCCTCAAATACTGCGAATTTTTAATTTCTCAAAATACAAAATAAATAAAACTTGCCTGAGATCTGCACATTGAGTAATGACAGATATTGCAAATACCAGTCTGCGATATTCGACAGCATTTGGAATGCATGTAACGACTAAACGCAGATTGAACTGAGTGATAGATAACTTGTGTTTACAAACGACCAATTCTATTCGTACTGGTTGAAATAAGACTGCTTTTGGTAGTATCTGTTCGCGTTGTTGTCGCATCGGTTTCTCGCTTTGTTCCAGCTCTGCTTGCCAGACTGCTCGAACTGGTAAGAGTCGTACTGGTATGAGTCGTACTCACGAGAGTAGTGCTTTGAATGCCCAAACGGCTTCTTATCGCTTACCCACCCGATTGACCTTATAAAGTCATAGGAGTTGTTGTTCAAATGGTCTTTATTTGCTGTAGTTGTTGAAACTAGATTTAGACTTGACTCCGTGTTTCAATCTGTCTTCGCTAACTGAATTTTCTTCGAGCGATCATTCGTTAAGCAGCTCGATGATATTAGTTTTGTTCGCTTTATTTTCTTCATCTCGGTTCTCTTTATTTGTAATTGCCTTTCTCTTTTGTTTGTACATTAGTTTGTTCATCTTCGATATTTTGTATATTTCTTTCTTTGTCTTGGGGATTCTGTGATGTTTCTTCTTACTCTGTTTCTTCGTATCTAATGGGATTACTTAGAGA
>JAGYYN010012067.1:0-10264 GCA_021441665.1 Euplotes cf. woodruffi 2 WChen-2021 | reverse complement strand
TAATAGACGCTTGACTGACAAGGATGGATGAAGTAAAATAATGTGCAGACCATCAGAATGCTCGCTAATATCGTTGCGAACAATATCCGAGAATTGGAGAAGGAAGAACCACAGCTGCAGGAAATGTCCTTTGCCGTCGATACGATCTCGAGTATCTACTTCAGCCGCTCAGATGGAGTCATCGTGCTGAATGATTACGTGCATTCTTGCTGATGAAAACCAAGAAACAGAAATAAGGTCTTCGAGATGGAGTGGATGGGGCATTACAAGCAGAAGTGATGCGGCACTTGATGATTTCGGTGATATCAATGCAGATTTGCATGCACGATTGCGTGAGCGAATACCTGATGCTGGCGCTTATCGTGATCCAGAAGGAAGAAGGAGAAGGAACGAAGAGAAATGATACGAATTATTTTTAGTGAGGCCTCTAAGAAAAACAATTAATAACTTTTCAATAGTTTTAATGATTTTATTTTGATTGGGGTATATTGAATGAACCGCACTTAGTTAGCCATCTTTTCGCTTTGATTGGAAGTCAAAGGTATTAAGGCTAAAAAGAATGAATTCATCCCGTTAATATCGCACTTTTCGCTAGCGCCTCAGCCTATAGAAGGCATAGGTTACTGATCCATGCACTGATTTAATAAAATCATAGTTTTATAAAAAAATATATGATGGAAAGTCCATAACTCCTCTATATTTACTTCTTGAGTAAGAAAGCAATGATTGTTTATATTATAGTAAAAGCTAAGTCATATTATTTGCTTTTATATTAAGACAAGATTCGAGTCTTAAGCTATCACCTCAAGTACGATCTGTTTCAAGTTTCAGTTCAAATCCAAGCAATCACAATATGTAAAATCATTTCAAAAAGCAGTAACAACATCATGATCTATTCTTCTTCTTTAATTACTCTTAGTCTCAGCCTTCCTCTGTCTGATGGTTGCTTGTTTTCACCAGGCTTAGAAAAAATATCTTTTGCACTAAAGATAAAATTGGCGTCATAGCTGAGCTTCCCTCTGTGCTGATCAATTTTGTGGTTTTTTGCTACTTTTATGATTCATATCGCGTAGTAGGTGCATTGTAAGGCTTAGATTAAAGGACAAACCATCATCCGAGTATCTTGGTTAGTCTCTCCACTCCCGCATTAAAATTATTATACGCGTTCAATATTGAAAAGACCCCTAATGTGTGGACTCCACGAGGCAGGGCTTAGAGAGCAATACCAGTGCTTAGTCCAATTGATTTTGCATTTCTAGAGCCATTGGGAGATTAGCACCCACAATGGTATAAATAAATGCGTTACCAAAGTGACGGAAAAGCGAAGCAACAGATTGGAAATACTAACACAACTCGGCTGACATAATAATTACACGATGAAAGAGTGTTGAGTCAGCCTGACTCTACTAATTGTACTAAATCAGAGTATATCTCCATTTCGTCTCGTTTTTAAAGATTTTCATATTTTATTTCAATGTTTATAAATTTAAAACATGAATAAATTGAATTGTCTACGATCTAATTACTTGCTTCGTGCTCATATACTTCTTCATGTCTTTATATCTATTCATCTTTGTTGTATTTGAGTCCATCGTATGTACATTTATCGAGTTTTTATATGTATTTGCTTTCATTGGATTTATGAGTCTCACATAATACTGACTTTTATTTTCTGTGAGGTCTCTATATACTTTCTATATATTTGTTTATGTAAATTCACTAATCAAACCAAATATAAACTCATACTTGGAACAAAGTGGATACAAATAGTAAACTACATGGTGGTGTTTATAAATAAAGCAAGGCTTACATTTCTGTCGAAATTTGGCTTTTTCATGCTATTCCTCTGACTTTCAGTTAATTTTTTTTTATGACCCAATGCCCTTTGGTCTCCTGACTCCTTGCGGTCGATGAATGTACTCTGGTTTTCCTTTTTGATCTTGAACTGTGAGAATGTCATTGTGTTCCTGTTGTTCGCTCTGCTGTGGTGACTTTTGTGATTATAAGCAGAAGATGTCGTGTTGACTACACGATGTTAAATACGGCTTACTTATATTGTACCACTTGTACTTTTCTATGTTGACGGGGGTTTTCTCAGCCGACTTGATGTTCATGCAAATGTTCGAAAGCACTGTTCAGGATTCAGGCAGCGTTGAAGTATTACTATTCGAAGTCCTGTTAAACTTTAGGTCTCTACATGCTGATATGCTAAAGCTATTAATCGGCTTTGATATTGAGTCGAACTCGTCTTCTGTCTCGATGCAAATGTCCGATTCATTAAGGTTCAATGGGATTCATTGTATTAGAATATCATCTTTTTCGTCTTGTTGCGATGTTCTCGATCTCTCGTCTATTTAAATTTATTATTTGTTGTTTTAAAGTAAAAATATTATTAAGTTAATAGATTTTTAAATCGACGTAAATTTGCTAAAGTAATTTAAAATCATAAAATCGAAGTTAATTTATATAATTACCAGATCTCAGAAAAGATTTTGGGAATTTATTTATCACTCGTAATTTTTGAGTCGCTATCTAAAAGCCCAGAAATAGAAAGCTTGCTTTGTAATGCTTTCAGCGGAGAGTCTTTATAAGAAATGACTGTTTCGTCTTGGTTTACTTTATTAGTTTTGAGGGGAGAACTGCCTCAAAATATTCATCTTAAACTCGTGGATATCCCCTTCTGCTTTGCGTCTAACTTCATAACCATGAGGCAGTTCATGCAGTAGTAATTCTTGCATCAGCTGCTCGTGTAGATATTAGTGAAGTATTTGAATCAAATCGGACAGTTAAACCTGTAATGCGACTTTTGGTCACTTCCTTCAGGAGAATGATTTATCTCAGAGCATTGTGACAAAGACTGCGACTTCTGTGAGGACTCGTACATTAGCTCTCCAGGTGAAAGCTTCGAGAAAGATAGCTTTGTATAAAAATTACTGCTTGCTCTGAAACTATTTGAGTCTGAATCTTCTGATGACATCTCCTTACACCTGATCAGCTTGATTTTGAACTCAGGAGTTTCTCTGTGTTTGTCCTGTTTCTTAACTATTTTAGAACCTTCCTGGTTTTGGATACTGACTACAAGTTCGTTTCCGTGAGTGATGTAGTTCTCTAAACGAATTAAATTCGTAGTCTGGAATACCTTCAGGATTGGTTCAGTTTATACAGTTGAGTAGCCATTTTCCGCAATCTGACATTTGTAATATTTTAAATAAATTTCAGTATTTAACCTCAATTAATCAGACATCCTTCATTCAGTCTAATTGCAAGAAGCTATTGACGTCAGTTAATTTTGACTGACATTAGTCTGCCAATCACAGTTAATTTACAGTGGCCCACTGATGCAAATTTTCAGGCTTTATTGAGTAAATCAAAGTAAAATACGCATAATAGGATTTATTAGGAAAAGCAACTATTAATTATCTTAAATATGGCTAAGATATTTGCAGTCGCCACACTTGTACTGCTTCTTGTAGCTACCACAGTCCGAGGTGAAGTCGAGAAGGACGGAGATGTTCTTATCTTCACTGACAGCAACTTCGATGAAGAGATCAAGAAGCATGATAAGATCTTAGTTGAGTTCTACGCTCCTTGGTGCGGACACTGAAAGAGACTTGCTCCTGAGTACCAAACCGCAGCAGCAGCTTTACTAAAAGAAGACCCTCCAATCCATTTGGCTAAGGTCGATGCGACTGAAGAAAAAGAACTAGCAGAGCAGTTCAAAATCGAAGGATTCCCGACTCTTAAATGGTTTGTCAACCAAAAAGATATAGAATATACTGGTGGAAGAACCGCTGATGAAATTGTAACTTGGATCAGAAAGAGATCTGGACCCGCATCAAAGGAAGTCACAGACAGCCAAATTAACTCTTTAAAAGACTCATCAAAAGTATTTGTTGCCTTCTATGGAGAGAAGGACTCAGCAGAATTTAAAGCGTTTCAAAATGCTGCGTTGGAACATGAACTCTCATTCGTGCACAGCTTCAATGCTGGAGATGTTCCAAATGGTGTTGCAAGACCAGCAATCGTAGCTTACAGAAAGTTCGATGAACCAGTTGTTACGTACAGCGGTGACTTTAGTGCAGAATCAATATCTAAATTTGTTTCATCAGAGAGTATTCCTTCATCATTTGAATTCTCTCAAGACTACATCGTGCCAGTGTTCCAAAATCAAAACGATGTTGTTTTCTTGCTGATTAATAAAAATGAACACAGCAAGATGCTCTCGACTTACCAGCAAGCAGCAAAGCAGTTGAGAGGAAAAGTTCTATTTGGCTATAGCGGAGTCTCAGACGGAATCCAGAAGAAATTAGGCGAGTTCTTAGGCGTTTCAAGCTCAGAACTTCCAAAAATGATGGCTATTAAGTTCGTGAATGGAGATATTGAAAAATTCTATTACCCCGGAGACTTAAATGAACTCACAACTGATGATTTATCGAAATTCGTTGAGCAGTTTTATGCTGGAACTATTAAAAAGTTCTTAAAGAGCGAAGACATTCCTGAGACAAATGACGAAGCAGTTCAAGTTGTTGTTGGAAAGAACTTCCACCAGATCGTTGGACATGATGATGACGTACTTCTTGAGTTCTATGCTCCGTGGTGAGGACATTGCAAGAATCTTGAGCCAAAATATAAAGAACTAGCTGAAGAACTTAAAGACATCAAAGGGCTGGTCATTGCTAAATGTGACGCAACTGCAAACGAAATAGAAAGAATTAACATCCAAGGATTTCCAACAATCATGTTCTTTAAAAAAGGAAGCACAGAGCCAGTTGAATACGAAGGAGAAAGAGAAATCGCAAACTTCAAAGAATACCTAGCACAGAATTCTGAGGCTTATAGAAATACTCAAAAGAAAGAAGATTTGTAATTTCTCCTACACATACCTGAGAATCGATAGTTTCAACATTGATAAAAATAATATTAATCTCTATATAAGCATAAATCAACGAATCTTCCCCGATCTGTTTAGTCAATTAATCTTTTATATTGCATGCATTGAGCAGTATAAAGTCTCAAAATTATATTAGCAATAAAAATGCACTTTGAGTAATCCAAATCCGTCATCTTACCTTGAACAAACTTTGAGCAATATTGAATCCAAGTGTTAGCCACTGTCGATGAGGACCAACTCGAGCACAGACATTGATATTCTAATCTAGCTGGATTAGGGTCAATAGCACAAAAGTCGATGTAAAATTAATAATTGACTTGCAGTTGCTGCCATTGACTAAAGCAATAAAAACTAGCGCTGACTTTTATAAAACCAATTCAAAATACGCATATCTATAATGAGCTTAGTCACTTTAGCTGCTTCTGGCCGGCAAGGACTTTTTGGATGTCTTGAAAGTCCAGCTCCTGCCCGATCAAAGCTGCAGTTACCTTTTGAATGCTCGTGTTGTACCTAAATTCGTACTTGTTATGCTTGAACTCCTTCACGAGTCTTTTTAGCTGCTTGAAGATAAGAGATTTTATTTTTTGCTTTAGGCTTTCGATTTTCAAGTCGGTATCCTTCGTTTCGTTCTGCAGGAAATCTATTTCCACTGTTGACTTTCCGTGTTTATCTCCGTTCGTGAATGAAGAATCTTGAATGTCAGTATCAACTAAATTATAAGTTTACTAATTACACAGATTTTTAGCTTGTTTTTGCATGATAGAATCAGCTAGTGCTTGTTCTTTTGGATCTTTTCAGCTTAAAGTTTTAAATTGTGATGTTTTAAGAAAATTCTTAATTTTCTCCTTCATAGATTTACTAATAGTATCTTTGTTTTTGGTCTCTGAGTCTTTCTCCTTACTCTTATCTTTATGTAAAAGGTCGTATCTGTCATGTACTTCAAATTGATAGAGACATTTAATATTATCTTTCGTTATTCCAATCTTGCTATTTTTCAAAAATGATACTGTTTCTTGATTCTTTCATTTTTCGCTGGAGGTCTTCTTGCTCTAGACTTAGCCTTGCATATTCAAATAAAAAATTAATGGCTTTATCATCTAAAAATCTCGGCATGCGAGTAATCTGAATATCTTCTTTATGATTCCAAAGAGCCTTGATGACCCAGATAAGTCCGATCTCTCGAATATCAGTTCCTTTTTGAAGAATAGGGTAGTAGTATTCTATTTGTTTGTTGAGTACTTCTTTCAGTTCATCTTTAACATCAATTTTTTCTACATCCAATTACAATAGCAGCTGCTTACTTTTAGATAGGCTTTGAATAGCCTTTTCATTTGATAAAAGCTGGAACTGGATATCGTGCACTTGGTCTTCTTTATCATCAAGAAGCATTTGAATTTTATTTTTAGCTTTCTCAAACCGTTCTTTCTCCTGATCTTTTGCTCTTTGTTCAATCTGGTCTAAGTACTTTTGCTTGCACCGACTAAACAGTTACGCCTCTGCATACCCAATTTTGTATTCTAAAGCATCTTTTGCTTCAGATAAAGCTACGTTGTCTCTTCGCATTTTGCGAAGATGGTCAGAAATGTACTTTTGCTCTTGTTCTTTTTGAATGCGCTTCAGCTGCATTTTAATCTCCATCGACACTGGGTTCTTCTCCCCGATCTAAAGTGAAAGCATATGAGTACCTTTTCATCTTCAGCGCTGCCGTTCTTCTCGATGCCCTTCATCAGCGCTTGCTTGTGCTTCTGCACGTTGATGCCGACGGAAGCCATGCAGGAGCTGAGCCTGGTCAGGCTCTCCTGCTGGTCCTGCGTCTGCTTGTCCACTGCAGTCTGCAGCATGTTAAGTGTGTCCATGCGGGACAGTCTCGAACGCGGCACTGACTTCTAAACAGGTGAGAGCACGCCTACCTGCGGAGCCGCAGCCTTGGCCTCCCAATGGTGCAAGTTCATGACCTCCTCAGTCTCCGGATTCGACAACAGCTCGAGCGTGTTGCCGAAATGCGGTTTGGAACGCGATGGAGCGTCGATGCTCGCTACAGGATTAGATTGAGACTTACGGAACAGCGGCGCAACTTGGGAGTTGCGCTTAGTCTTAAAGACTGATGGACCAACTGTCTTTTGCAGGATTGATGACGGACTTGAAGTCAAAGAGTTGAGAGTTGAAGTGCTGCTATATTAAAATTTAAAATTAGGAGATAAGAAATTCATTTTTAAGAGATTTAATTATTTTATGGTTTATTGAGATTATCTTTTATTTTTTACTTTATTTTTCATAAAATGGAGATAGAATAATTAAATTTTATTTTAACTGATAGATTTTAATTGATATTTTCAATTTAAAATTCACTTTTAAGTGCTTTTGTTTTCAAAGTTGTCAATATTTTAATTCATATAAAATTATGTTTATTAACCTTTTGAAATAATTGATTAATTACCGAACATTAAATTTTCTCTGAGTTAAAAATGCATGCATTTTGATTTCTTGTATAAACTATATTCAATTATTATAATGATTATGGAGATATACCTTTAAAATTGAATTAATTTATTTAAGAATCATCATTATCCAAAAGTTTCTCATAAATACTTCTGAGTGAATTTTTGTAATTGATATAATACTCTTGCTGAAACTCTAAATTTAAAAGATCGAACCATAAAAGTCAAATCTCAACTAGCTAAAAGTCTTACTTTTATTCTTTTGCAGTTTAAAGTTGATTAAGTCCATTAAGAAATCAATAGTTCTATTTTCCTCTCTGTGCTTTTTGACTTTGACTCTTTTATTAAGTCCGCAAGCAAAAGGTTCTTTCTCTTTATGTTTTTTGTTGTAATAAATATGGTTGACACTCGGCTTGATCACTATCAAAATTAAGACCTATCTGTACCTTTATATTCAAACTGGTTTAACAGATCGTCAGTCGTAAGCTGACTGATGTCTTTATTGCTGTTGCGGAGAGACGCATGGTTAGATATCGCTACACTATTCCTTGCTCTTCGTGATACCCTGCTTTCTTTCATCACGCTCTGGAAGTTATCCTTGACCTTTTCAAGCAGACTGAGATACCTGTTGGAGACTAAGTTTTTAGGACATAAAAAGCCTTTGTTTTCCTTTCACTTTCCTATTGTGTCCTCCTTCATGTTTTCAAGCCGTGATATGGGAAGAGTCGCACTCATGATTCAGTGAGCTAGTTGGATTAAAGTGTTAACGATTACCGTCACGAATGAATTTGTCTGCTTTGTTTTCAAGGTAGCTTAAACTCTCAAACTTTGTCTTTACTTTGAGTTGGTTATTTCAACCTGTCCCTCAGCTTCATTGGCTCGTTAATATCTTTTATAATGTTATTAGTGCTGCCTCTGTTTATCTTCCTCTTTAAAATTGTTTTATTTAAGCAGCTTGTCGCGTTTGGTGCTCTCGAATCACTCTTTATCGATTGGCTTCGGGTCTGGAATCAAGACTTTTCCCTTTCGAGACGGAAGACCATTGTAAAAATAGCACTCTTTGGTATCGAAGCCTTCGATGACTTTCATCGTGATTCTCGCAGCGTTTTTCATTTCCTATAGATTTCGCAAGGAGAGGTTACTTTATTTTCTGCTGTATTTTTCATCGATACTAACAATTACAGGAAGGATTTTGAGTCGTGTGTTCTCTCCAGTATCGAATCTATAATCGAGTTATTTATAAACCCGATACCTTTCCTCCATAGCATCAAAGACAGGATTGTAAAGCATTTCGAAGGGATACTCAGACTCGACGACTTTGAACTTCCTGCGTCTCGTCAGAGAGTTTCGGACCCATTCATTTAGATCCAAGGGGCAGTTAGCATTTTCCCGCTTATTTCCTATTTGTAATATCCTGTCTGCTGCACTCTTTGTCTAATTTGTTCGCTATTTGAGTTATAATATTGCTTTACTATATTTTCGTTCGAGATTTTGAAAGAAGTTATTGACTCCATCTAATGCTGACTGCTCAATCGTCACCTAAATACAGCATTTACAAACGAGGAAATCGTAGTAACTAAAAAACAGCAATTTTGGTGCTTTCTGACCTTATTTGAGCTAGCTGGTCTTGAAGGTCTTAACGATCTAAATTCCTTATTTGACGTCTGTGGGATTGCGAGGTTATCTAGCTTTGACTCGAGCCTTCTGACTTCTCTATCTCTTCTGCTGCTATTTTTGAGACCCGTCTAGCTGTCGTTGCGATGTGTCCTATGTAATTTAGAGTAAAAGTTACATTATATCTGGGGCTGTCACGGGGATCGGCTTTTTCATCATTCTTCCTTGAGGAGAGTTTCTCTATGTTCACATTATGGCTGCTCTTAGATAATTTCACAAACTAGCAAATTTGCCATTAATTAATAAACATCATGGACTTACTGAATTTCGGGTTGAGTATGGTTCCAAAATTATTTCTAAAGGTCGTGAGAGATCTAAGTACTTTGCAAATTTCAATCGTTTCATATTATTTAGCGGAGCCAAGTCTTCTTTCTAAAATCATCAAAATTACGGTTGTTTAAAGCAAGCTGATTTTACAGCAGGAGATTAGTAAATCAGTAATATAAATATTTTATAAGTTTACCATTTGGTCGTTGAGTATCTTATCAACTCTTTTATTGACAATCGCTCTAAAAATAAGCAATGCTGGGTTACTGAAGCTGGTGGTTGTCAAGGACATTCTTCACTTTGTTTTTAGTCGAAAACAAGTCTAAATACACGATCGTCAATGAAAATTATTTAAGGGGCTGAGAGGGGGGTCAACGAACCTAAATCAACTTCTGATTGAGAGTCGTTGCTTGGCTGCAGCTTTTGTCGTTTGTTATTGATTGAACTATGCTTTTTGCTACAGATGAAGATTGAGAACTTACGCATTAAATGCATGTTGAGCTTTGAATACTCGATCTTGATTGCTGACTTTCCTCCATTTAATTATCAGTAGTTTTTAGTAATTTTCTTATTCAGTCTCTTTAAATTCACAGAGTTATTTGGTGAGTTGATTTGGGTTACATTTGTTCTTTGAGCTTGGTTGAGGTCTAAATATATCACTAGAAACACTATTACTTGAATCCAGTCCAAAACTGTTATCAAAGATATTCTGAAGATTAATTTTATTCCAGTTTTGACTCAAAAATTTATGCTCTTTTAAATGGCTGTTATTAGTCATTTTGCTCTTTGCCTGTTTTATTGATTTTTGAGGAAGTCTTTTTGTCTGATCAGATACAGAATAGTTTCAATCGGATATATTCAAATCATTAATGTTTTTGATCACTACATCAGGATTAAAATGCAATCATCTAAATTATAAATAGCTTATTAATGATTAACAGTGATAGATCTACTGTTTACTAATCATTCAGATGGTGTCTACTTTAAAAATATA
>JAGYYN010012054.1:0-12866 GCA_021441665.1 Euplotes cf. woodruffi 2 WChen-2021 | reverse complement strand
TTATAAGCAGAGTCCCATGCTTCATAAAGATTGCTTTCACTCATAACACTTAAAAATAACTGTACAAATTCAGTTTCTTCGACATTATCAGACTGTCGTCCTTCGACCTCAGTGATTTCGATTTTATTGCCAAAGAAAAGGTTTTTAATGAACCCACGACTTTTGTCTTGTGGGTCTTTAAAAAGCTCTCTGCCGAAGGCTTTCGGGCCATATCCAAGAGCCTTAATTTCGCGTTTAGTTCTTGTAGTATTTCGTCCGAGTTTAGTAGTGATCTTCTCTTCTTCCTCGTCGCTGTTGCTTAGATCGTTTACATCAGTATCGTTGTCCTGTATTCCAGCATCTTCATCGCTAGACTGATCGTCTGGCTTATCGAAGTATGCAAAAGCAGTGTGAAGAGCATTCATTAGTTTGCTGCAAATCTCGCCGATATCTTCTTCGTCGCCGATGTGGATCTGGTTGCCGTCTTCGTCAACGATACTTTTGATCAGGTCGATTGGGTTCGCATATTTTCTATTGCTGAGAGTGAGCTCAACGAACAGCTGCTGCAAGTTTGTCAGTAGCTTTTTCGCGTTTTGCTTGCATTTGTAATCTTTATCAGCCTTTGCTTTCTTTCCTTTCGGAGTTGGAAATAGCTTTTCGATATCAAGTTCAAGTATCTTCTTCGTAAATGAAGGAAGGAAAAATAATATCTGGATTATACAGTTGAAGTATCACGTGTTGCCGATGTTTCTTAAACCAACAGGGTGGATTTTGTCTCTGATCCGCTCTTTTATCTTCAACGGCTCGGTGTCATTAATGAATTCATATTCTGCAGTGTTAATGTCTTGATCATAGAGTTGGAAATCCCTCTTAAATGTCGACTGTTTATTAAAGATTTGTTGGTCTTCAAGATATTCTCTTGCTCTCCTCACACTCCAATCGTTGATCTATAGCAGATTAAAAATAATACATATTTATTTTTAATCAGTAATCAAATTGCAGCTAAAGCTTCGACAAAAAAGTTGCCGAGTGAATATTAAAGTTTTTTTCGCAGTGAATATTTAAGATCTAAATCAGTGTGAAATAAATTATACACAAATACAAGTTGTTGAATTAATAAAAGTTGCTTACAGCGAGAGCTTGAAATGCATCGTACATCTTGTACCCGCCATCCCTGACGAGTTGGTCAACCTTCTGCTGGTTGTCCTCGCTGACGTCTTGTCTCCAGTACATTTCTATTTATATTCAATAGAAATAAAATAAATGGCAAAGAAGCTGAACACAACGCAGTCTGCATTACTCGAGAGTCAGGTTAAGGAGTTCATCGGCTCTGCAAAGACCAAGATCGCTGATCTCAAGCGGGACATCACTCTTCTCGAAAAGGAAAAAGACGACTCGCAGAGAGCTCTTGATGACACAAGACGCAGGAAACAGGAGATCGTTCAGGAAAACCAAGGTACTCGTAGTTTGTATTATTCGCTTATGTTTTTGTAGACCTCGAGGAGGAGCTGAGGAAGATCAAAGCTAATAATGAAGAACTTAAAAGCGAAAAAGCCGCAATGGCCATGGAACTTAAATAAAGCAAAAGATGACCTCTCACATCTTATTGAAAAAGCAGAGTCCCAAAAGTCTCAGCTTGAAAAGGAAATCGGTAATCTCGAGAAGACTGAGAAGGAACTTAAAGATGTCCGCAATAAAGAAAAGAAAAAGCTACAGGATCTAGAAGAAACTTCACATGCCTCAATTGTCGCACTTTCTGAAACTTTGAAGAAGAAAGAAGACGAAATTGAAGAACTCAGAACGATACTTGAAGAACTTGGAATGAAAGAACAAAATAGAATGGAAGAACTTGAAGTCGAAGCGATGAATATAAAGAAAATACTTACAGATGATAACGATGAACAGTAATATGTTTTATTCAATAAAATAGCAAATTTACACAGACTCTGAATTGAATCATAAATCACTATTCCGAATAGACACTTTATCTAGCTTTAAAATGGCTTATACTTCTTTCTCTTCTTCATGCTTCCTGAATTGTCCTTTGCTTCCTCATCGATATCTTTATCGTTAGAGGAAGAAGTAAAAGCGGGCTTTGATGAAAACTGGATTTCCTTCTTGAGGTTCAATTTCGACTCTTTCTGCTGCTCTTTCGAATATTTATAATGATGGATCTCTCCTTGGTCTGTGCTCAGCACGATATTTTGAGAGTCAGTGCAGAATGCATTCCTTATGACTAAGTTATTTTGGCTGCTATAAAATTACGCTTATCTCGCTTACCTGTGGCTATTCGCAAGTATCATATCGAGGTATTCGAATTCATTAGCTTTGTTGTCGTATTTATAAATGAGTGCCTCTCCCAGGTTGTTTCCCATAAAGAAGAGCATTTTATCCTCGATGTACTGAGCCTGGATTGCATAGTTTATGTCTCTATCAAACTTGCTGAATTCCTTGACGACCAGCATAGTCTCCAGGTCCAAAATTTCAATTGTATTGATGCTAGTGATTACATATGCGAGGCCGGTCGTGCCAACGAACCCGCAGCTAGCTAGCGGCTGCTCAGAAGTATAGCTTGCTTCGATAAACTCATCCTCTGCTTCACCGTTTTTAAAGTCGAGGAGGTTGCAAACACAGTCCTCACTGGTAGTAAGAAGGAGGTTGCCAACGTTTTCTGATACCGGGTTCAGCTCGATTGGACTGCTACCTATACCTAAAATTACGTTATTGTCCAAAGTTTTTGGTTCGCTGATTCCAAGACTAAGAACTCGCTTACATGGATTGTTAAATTTAACGCTGGTCACCTCGTCGCTGTGCAGTTCGGTGAAATGATGCAGAACTTTCATTTTTCTCAGATCCCACATCATGACTGACTCGTGAGATCCAGCAACAATCAGGTTTCCTGTATTGTCAACGCAGTACAGCGGCTTGTTGTTTGCAGAGTTTGCTGATGCAATTCAGTCGGAAAATCTTTTATCCCAAATTTTTAATGTCTTGTCGTATGAAACTGAGATTACAGCGTTTTGTAAGTCGTCATCGAGGATATCGCTAAACTTAGTCTCTGATATTCTGTCTGTGTGACCTGTAAAGATTAGAATTTGATTAGAGAACTTACCGATGCATCTTTGAGTACTGCAGTCGAATCTATCTTCATGAAGCTTTAGTAGACTCATTGAGAAGTCAGTGTTGGCAGAGACGATCTCACTCTTGTCCATGTAGTTTCATCTCAAAATCAGCGAAAATTCTTTTCCTGGCAAAGAAAATGCGTTAACTCTTTTAAATCATGAATTCTTGCTGTAATAGCTGATCTTTGATGGATCTGCACAAATGCCTGTTTTTGCTGTGCTCATCTTTAATCAAACCAATAAGAATGAGGACTTAGAGATCAATAGTTTATTGATTAAGCTAACTTCTCCAAAAACACTTCATTACCATATTGTCGAGTTTATTTGTTTCAATTTATATCAAAAAAATCATTTAAATTTTATTAAAATTACCAATGAATTCTAAATATATTTACAAGACACGTTCGATTGAAGCTAATCATATCCACCGAAATTAAAGGCTACGATTGCTGCATTTAAATTTCAAAATAATCAAGATCTCGATTAATATTAGCTCCAGTTTTTCTAATGTCCTCTTTTGCCTTTAAATACTCTTTGATATGGTGCTTGCTAGCTCTACAGATTTTAACAAAGGCTTACGTGATATTTGGTCATATATTTTCATTATTTTCAGTTGTATTTCTCAAATCAAAAGTCTTAGCTTCCAAGTCGATTGCAGATGGCTCGTGCTGTATTACATAACTTCTGCTGTAGTTTCCTGAGAAGGTGTTTAACATGTCTTTGTTCATTGAAGATAAACTCGAGTTGACATGCCTTGCTCCTGTGTAGTTACTAAAATTATAGCTTGCAGGCGCCTCATGTTGCGTAGGGCATCCGCTTTCATTAGTCTCTCTGTAGTTTATTAGAAACAGAATGGGCCTACCTTTCGTAAGAATCTCTGCTTTGACAAATATAGCCCTTTTCCTTCCCCGGTTCTCATATGAAATCATTAGGCGTCTTGGTTCTCTTTTTAGATACTTTATTTTCGATTTTATTTTAATAAATATCCGCTGTAGTCATTTTCTCTGCTGGGATAGGCCAGACTGCTGTCCCACTCCGCACGGATATTAGCTGAACTTGGAGGGTTGGCTTCCTCTGCCTGTCGTTGTAGCCATTCTTTCGCTTTCATTTTTGAGTTGTGATTTATATATCGCTGACTAAAATTAATATTAGCTTTGGAAATTCAAATAACATTGATGATCAGCAGTCTTGCATTACTGTAAATTTTGACTATTTATTTTTGCAATTTTCATATTTAAATATTAAGATCTCGCGGATTGTAAATATCATCTTCGATAATTAGCCGATTTTTGAGGCCATAAAAACAGCAAAAATGCAGGTTACCTTTTATAAGTCTCTTCAGCTGTGTTTATAGATTTATTAGTGATCTGCTCACAATCGCTAAATCATCACTAACTCTGGTTTACCTGCGGATCTGCAGGGAAGAGTGGTTTATCTCGAGCAGGTCATATTTGCCTTTTAGTATTTGGAAGTCTTTCTCGAGCACGCTGATGTACCTCGACATTTTTATAAATTGTCGCTTTGCAGCTCCAAAATCCTAAATTTTAACTGGTGACAATACATTTTAGAGAGATGATCTCGAGACGGATAGATTTTATCGATCGGTTCAGAAGTTTGGATACTAAAATTTTAGATATTTTACTACCTTTGTGAAATTCAGTTTGCTTGCTTAAAGTTATCATTTCCGTCTATTTTTTATTCAAAACTTTGAAATATTTTGATGATACCTTTATTCAGCATTTTTGATATTCTTAGCTCGGTTATGTTATTCGATAGCTCTGTTGATAAAATTATAAATAAGCTAATATGATTTGTATTTATTATTAAATCAACTAAAATAAAAAATAAATTTATCTCGCTAAAGATGAACATACGATCGAGTTCTTTGCATTTTGCCTTTAAAACAGCTATCTCTTCATCTTTCTAAAAATTACGCAATTTCTAGCACCTGTTTGATGATGTCATTAAGTTGTTTAACTTCATTAGTCTTATGTTTGCTATTATTTCGTTTCTTATTTATCGTTTTAAGTTCTTCAATCTTGCCTTTAAGCTGTTTATTTTTATTCTATGAAGGTCAGACACTCTTCCCTTACTTTTAATGTTTTAATCTGTTTGGTATTATACTTCTCCACTTCCATCATAGCATTTAGAGTTCTTCTTTTCAAGTCTAGTTTTTTTTATACACCCAGTCTTACCTTAATTTGAATTTTCTGTCGGAGGATGGTCTCAATTTTCTGCCTGATTTCAACATTATGTGCGTTTTCATTCACACTTTCTATTTTTGGGTTAATAAAATAGCCTACCACACCTACTGGCTGCTTTGCTTGCTTTCTTCGAAGCCATTCAGCACAACTTCTTGTCCCCGTTGAGTAAGGAATCGAGAAAGTGATTTTTACGTTTTGTAGCGCACTTATTTTGAACAGCTTTTTGATTTTAAAACAGCCTATGCTGAATTTTATTACTTGGAATATTATTTAACTACTCAAGGTCAAATTGTAATTCCGTTGCTATTAATTTAATAATTTTTTTAGATAAACTTTAATATTTTAGCTTTAAATAAAAGCGAAAATAAATCAATTCACACAATTTTTGTTAATTTTAGCGGACCTTATTTGGAAAGCATTTCCCTGTAACAACATTTATCGCATTATCAGTTGTTTTGTATTGTTCTCTTTCATCAGAGTCATAACAGTCATTGATCTCGGTGAACATGCGGATCGGCATCTCAAATTTAGCGTCCATTAATTTAAATTTGAAATTCAATTTTTGCAGAAATTTATCACTTAACTAATCTTGAAGTAAATAAATATATCTGCATAATTCTGCTAGTAATCGCCTTTCAGTTTTTTATTTTCAATTTCAAGTTTGATCATCTTTTCAGTCGATTTGACTTCATCTTTCGATCTCGCGTAGATTTCGTTATCAATTTTCGCTTTAAGTTCAAGTATATCTTTGCTCATCATAAAATTTTGGTTTGTTTTCGGTTTAAATGCGTCATCAAGCTTTCTTTTGTATTCGTTGAGTTCAAGAGCAAGGTCTTTATTTTTCATCGAGCAAGACCATGACTTTGTTATGCATTGCCTGGACTCTAAGCTCAAGTTCTTTTATTTTCGCTTCAGATTGTTTATTTTTCATCTGCGACTTCTGCTTGTTTCTGCATCTTCATCGTATCGAGTTCGATCTTGTTGTCTCTGATCTCCTCTCGGAGTTCACGTTTATCTCTTTCGTAGGAATGCTTTATATGGTTAATTTCTTTTTCGTATTCGATCTTTGACAGGCGGTTTTTCTTTTCTAACGATGATATTTCATCTTTGAGCCGACGGATCTCCAAGTTCAGCTGCTCGATGTCTTCACTCATCGAGGAGATCATTTCGTTGCTCGACTCTTGGAACTTGTTGAATTTGTCATTCAAATCATCGAGCTGAACGTTGAGCTTATCACGTTCTTCTTCAAGGGCAAGAATAATCGCCTTTAGCCTGCGAATTTCGTCTTCATAATTGTCCCGAGCATTTTCGAACTCGTTGACGGTCGAGTTCAACTTTCGATTCAGCTCATCTCGTTCTTTAGAATGTTTTTCGATAAACTGTGAACTTTTGAGCTCGATTTGCTTTGACTGCTCGGTGATTTTCTATACAAGATATTGTATTGAGTTATAAATGGCTAAAGGGAGTAGTTACTTTGAATGCTTCGACTTCCTCTTCAAGTTCTTTAACCCTGTCCATAAGCGATTTGTTTTCGTCAGATAAAAACTCGATGTTGTCATGAGCGACTTTGAGGTCTTTTCTTAGATTGTCCTTTTCACTATCTAAATTTTCATATTTCTTTTTAATCTCGGTAAATGAGGTTTTGTATTTGTTGCTATTTTTCATACAAATCATCGAGTTCATCTTTCATTGTCTTATTGACCTTTTCGTAGTTTCTGAGCTCAGTTTCTAAATTAGTGTTTTCTCGTTTGAAAGACTCCGCGTCGGCTTTAGCCATTTCCAGCTATATTTGCATGAGAAATAATTATAGTTGTTATTACTTGAATTTCGAGTTCTTCGTAGTCTTTAACCTTGCGTTCGAGCTGTTTTTGCAAAGTCTCGATCTGCAGCTTAAAAAATGAGTTCTTTTCAGTGAGGTCGTTGTTGACACGGATCTCCCGTTCGAGGTTATTCGCAGCCTCTCCTAAATTGTTGACTTTTAGCATCAAAGAGTCGATGTTGTTCTTTAAGTCTTTATTTTCTCTATTTCAGCTTCCTGTTGAGCTCGTACAGCTCGGAGTTCTCCTGCTTGGCGTCCTGTCAGAGCTGGGTGAGGATCTCGAAGTTCTTCTGGATGATGGACATATTGAAGCTATTTACTTTCGAATACCGTTTCTGGTCGTTGAGTCTCTTTTGTATATCATAGACGAGGTGGCGGTCGTTCTCAGTAAGACTGAGCACACTGCTGAATAAATTGATATCCTAATCTCGAGCTTAGCCCAAAGCAACCCTTGCTTTTTGACTCCCCGAATACGAAAAGAAGTCGTGAAAGCTGATTAAAAATAAAACACTTACGTTCGCTTTTTTGGACGGCATCTGGGCTGGGTTGGACGAGAGTGAAGAAGCTTTGTTTTCTTTGATTTTGGGCAAGGACAAGTCGGACTGCATTTGAGCTATGGAATGAAAGCTGCCTTTTGAATAATCAATTTAAATATTTATTTAGTGATGTCGTGCCATTGCCTTTGCCTTTGGATTTATAATTTTTTGATATAATTTGTAAGAGAAAAAATAATTTATTAATATTATGTAATTCAACTAAAAATTTAATATTTTTATATATCATTTTTATCGGTATTAAATTTGAATAAAAATAGGGAAATCTATAAACTAAAGACTCTTGGTCTTAATAAAAAAATTTATTTAGTCATTTTTTAACATATTTGTTAGTATCCGTTTTACTATGTTTCTTAATATTTTATAATTAATATTTTTATTATAAAAATGCTTAACCTCGAAATGTACCACTAATTTTACGAATATAAATAAGTATTTTCATAATAATTCTCAAAATTTAAATTTAATAGTTTTTAAACAATGGGAAAATCAGACTCAAGCTCTTTCGAAGCTGAAGGAGAAGATCACGCTGAAGAAAGTGAAGAAGAAAAGCAGCAAGAAGATGCAGAATCAATAATAACGCATAAAACAGAAAAAGAAATGCTAAAAAAGTTACAAGAAGCATGTCCTTTCATTACTGAAGAGATGTTTTCTTCTTTACAGTCGCTTTCAAGGATCCATCCATTTGACTCTCCAAAGCTCCCGGCCAACCCTAACGGTGAGAATGCAGGCAAGGATCCAAATGCGCATCCAAGTTTAATCGAGCACATGATCGCGAACCCAGACCAGTGGATCAAATTCTACGCAAAGACCGAAGGCGAGTCGACAACGTAAGCACCCTGTCTGCATCATCTATTTTTGCGACATCACATTTTCATTCCTCGGCTGTGCTCACCTCTGCTGTAGAGTCTTGCTTCCCGGTCCGTACATCGACATGGACATTGAGGAGGTCGAAAGGAACGCTATTCGGTTAAAAGCGCAGAAATCAGACAAAAAAGAGGAACAAGAAAACAAATAAACAAGAAGAACCAGAGGTCGTCGAGAAAGAAGCCAGCCTTGATATGATCTTCGAAATGGAAGACTCGGACGAAGAAGAGAAGATCTTCGCAGAACAGGACGACAGCGACGATGACCCACTTAATAATGGCGGCATGGGGCATAACAACGCTAAAAAGAAGGACTCGCAAGAATATCACCCCGATGCGCTTATACAAGGCCTCGGGGATTATCAAGAATTTCGATATGGAAGCGTCAGGTTTGAAAAAGAACAACAAATGAAGAAAAATCATGTTTTTAAGTACCTTTTGAGACTCTGTGTAATTCGATGACTCAGACCAGACAGAGTGGTCCTTGAGGTCAAGAAGTTTTTAGGAAGTATTTTTGATCACAGGTTTATGGAGCCTCCAGAGTATAACCTGCCAAGTTTTTATTCTGAAACAAATAAATTAACCCCAATATTACTCATCTTAAGTCCAAGTGTGAATACACTAAATGAATTGCAGATTTTGAAGTCAATGCTCAATTCGAAGTCTAAAATACATTATTTGCCACTTGGAAATACTATTGATGATAAGGTCAAAATGCTAATTTTAGAAGGTGCAAAATAACGGTGACTGGGTACTTCTCGAAAACTTGCACTTAGCCACAGATTGGCTGCTAATTCTCGAAAAGTTCATCCAAAAAATACATTCTGAAGGTGTGCACGATAACTTTCGACTGTGGCTGTCAACGATGCCAGTTGACTATTTCCCAGTGCCTTTGCTGCAAAGTTGTCAAAAAATTAATTTACAAACAGCCAAAGGAATAAAGCAAAATGCGTTAAAGCTATTTAACTCAATGACGGACAGCAATCTTGACGAATGAAGAAATAACAACAAGGCCTACAAGAAGCTATTTTATGCATTATGAGTATTTCACGCGACAATCGTCGAAAGGAAGAAGTTCGGTCCATTAGGCTGGAACAGGCCTTACGAGTTCACTGATGCTGACTTCTTTATTTCCTTATCACAACTAAAAACATTTATAAACATTTCAAACGTCATTCCGTTTGAATTGCTGCTTTATCTGATTGGAAAGCTGAACTACGGAGGCAGAATTACGCTAAAGCAAGATGAAGAGATATTTATGGCGATCTTAGAAGGCTTTATTAACCCTGAAGTCATTAAAGAGGACTATGAAAACCTTTGATCTGGCACTTATTACCAAATTCCGAACTTACTTAACCTAATGAACTTTCGAAAATAACGTCAAGAAGTTTCCAATTGTCGACCGCCCAGAAATATTTGGGCTTGATGAAAATGCAACAATCATTCGTTCTCAAAATGAAGCTAAAATTTTGCTTGAAAGAGTCTTCGAGCTTGAATTTGCAAGCAAGAACTTGATAAAAGCTGACAATTCGACTGAAGAGACCGAAGAAATGATCGCTAATAAGTATACCGCGATCAAGGATAAAATGCATAAGATTATTACTGAACTTCCTGAGCTGCTAAACGAAGAAGAGTGCAAACGCAAGTTCCCTATTTCTTATGAGGAATGCTTAAATACATTATTGCTAAAGGAAGCTCAACGATTTAACTTACTGTTGCAAGTAATCTACGTGTCGTTAAAGAATACTTTAAAAGCTCTCGAAGGAGTTGCTCATATCAACCCGACACTGGAGTCTATCTACAGTGATATTACATACGGAAAAGTGCCAAGCAGCTGGCTTAAATTTTGCTATCCAACATTCGATTCGCTTCCAATTTTCCTTTCAAATCTCCAAGACAGAATATTATTCTTTAGAGGATGGATAGACTGGGGCCATCCTCAGAACTTTTGGTTGCCTGGCTTCTTCGACCAAAAGTCATTTGTGACAACTTTGCTGCAACAGAAAGCAAGGAAGAACAACAAGTACTTTCCGACATTAGCGCTAATGATGACTCCATTGCCTCTCGACGCGAAGATTCCTGACCCGCCAAAGCCGAAGGAGCACAATGATGACAAAGAAGAAGTCATTCCCTTCAACGATATGGAAAAGGAAGAGTCAGCATCTGAATTCAGCATGAGCTCTTCAGGGTCGAAATAAAAACTCAGATAAACTTTCCAAAATTGAAGAAGAAAAAGAAAACACTAATTCTGAGAAAAGCAACGAAGGTGAGGCTGAAGAAACCAAAATTACTGATATCTACATCCACGGGCTATTTATTGAAAGTGGTCAGTGGGACTACGAAAAAGAGTGCCTAGTTGAAGCTAAACTCAGAGTGCTCAACTACATCATGCCTCCGTTCAAAATTCAAGTTATTACCAAAGACGAGTACAGTGAGCTTTATGAAAACCAAAATTACTTCAAGACTCCGCTATTTAAGATTTCACTCAGAGAAGCGCTACAATACGATGGAGAGTGATTTGTAATGAACATACCGTTGAGAATATGCGAAGGGACAACTCCGAATTTCTGGTTGAAGCGATCAACAGCGCTATTTTGTCACATGAACATGTAGACAATTTAATAATCAATTTAAATTAACATCAATAGCGAACAGCACATAATTTTATAATATTTTTTCAGTCTTGAAGGCTGCGATGTTCAGACAATGAATAAACTAGCCAATCAGAGTTACTTTAGATATAATTTAGGTTGGCAATATAATTATAAAAATTCTTGAAATGGACAAAAACTTGAAGATCTCAGAGATCATACAAAAGCACAAGTTCAATCGGAATGAGCTCTCGCAGCTGTTAAATATGCAGTCACAAAAAAGCATTCACAATTCAATGACGAAGGGGATGTACTTGTCAAACTTAGATGACGCTTCTTGGAAAGTGTCTCAGAACGGCTTGAAGCTGAAGCAAATCCCCCAGAGCATTTCTAATCCAAATTTGATTCAAAAATAACACCGAGAAAAACTTTTATAAGCAAGTAAGCTAAAAATAGTTTTAGTGAAAGTTTATTATTGATGTTGTTGATTTATCTGAAATCGACACATTTTTATGAATAACTCAATAACGAAATAAATTTAATTTGATGTGGTTTTAGAGAGACTCCGGCCGCATCTCGCTGAAAGACTTTAAACTCAGCACTCTCACATCTCTAAATTTAAAATAACGGTAATACTAAGTGATTAATGCAGTAGAGCTGCTGTTGACTTCAAAAGGCCAGAGCATGCCTCTTGGGTTTGGTAATAACACTGAGTCTGCTCACAGTCCTGAACGAATCCTGCCTTTATTTAACATCCGTGGGAAGGTTCACGCAAGGAGGCTGTCACAGGAGGAAACTTGTAATTAGGCTTGTAATTGTATATTTAGCTCAAAATATTTCAAATGCAGCTTTGCTCAAGAAAAATACTTTAACAATGCATAAAGGTACGCAGTTTTCGCTTTGGCTTAGATATTAAAAACCGCGTGGTGCTGATTTAAACTCCTAAGTCCCGGTGGTAATTTATTACTGTAGAAAGTGAGAAAATGCACTTAAAGAAGTACGAAAGCCCAAAAACGATAAAGGAAAAAGTAATAAAAATGTACTCGAACCGGTCCCCTCAAAAATAGCTCGAAGATTGTTTCAAAGATCGACATGTTGGTTGCAGAGCGAAGTAAGCCCAAGCTGAAGACCATTCGGCAGAAGTACCAGCAGATGCTCGACAACGGCACTATATTTAATGAGATCAAAGTCTCCAATCGGCTAAGGCCGAACCTTGATGTTGAAAGATTCATCGAAATGAGGAATAAAGAAGAACTAGACTCTGATAAGGAGGATGTGGGGACTAAAGAACTCGAGGAGAAGAATACACAAGAGGTATTTGGAATCGAGACACAGTCGAATGGTGTCAAGCAGTTCAAATAAATACGACAAGATCGCGCTAAGTGGCAGAACTCCCTTTGAAGTGTGCTGTGTACCGAAGGAACAACGAAACTCAAATGATAATATATTCGTCGCTGATTACTTATACAATAATGTCAACTTTTTCGCATCAATGAATATTGTACTTGTTGCATTTATCAGCTGAAAAATGATCGCTCAGTCTTATAAAGAAAATGAAAAAATTATTGTCAAAGGAGAGGAAGGAGACTGTATGTATGTTATATATAAAGGTACTGTTGAAGTCATGATTGAAGGAAGAGTTGGTAAACCAATACTTATCGAACCATGAAATGTATTTGGACAGACAGCATTACAAAATAAAGGACCAAGAAATGCAACTATTGAAGCAAG
>JAGYYN010011988.1:0-12313 GCA_021441665.1 Euplotes cf. woodruffi 2 WChen-2021 | reverse complement strand
TATATAAGTATTGGAACCGTGTTTACTATTTTCATCCATCCAATCAGGAGGAACAACAATGCTGAAGACATCATTAAGCAGTCCCATCTTAAGAATTCTATCGCTTTCAGAAGTTGTCGTCAGAGAAGGAGAGGCATTGACCTCCAACAGCCAAGGCTTGCAGTTTCCATCTAGCAGTATGTCATATCCATAGCATTCGAATCAGTGCTTGTCGTTAATCATTACACTAGTCACACTCTTCAGAGAGATCTGAATAATGTTGCTGATTTCATCGAAGCATTTATCAGCGACAGTTTTACCGTGAGTCATTTCAAGATAGAACTTGAGATTTGGAGTTTGCCACTTCCCTCCATGTTTCTCATTGTACTCATCAGAGTTCTTTTGGATAGCAACATTCGTCAAATGGATCATCATGTTGTCTATTTCAGCAATATCAGCAGAATACTTCTCATTGCAAAACCTGGCGAATCCTACATCATACATCCAGACAGTTAAAGGACGGTAGCTGGTGACCAGGACATAGAGCCTCAAATCAAATTTTCTTCCTCCAATTAGAAACGGGGAGTCAAGGTACCGTGAGATGACATATGACTCTTTTAGTGATAGAGTTTGGAATGGCAGCTTTGAGCATGTCGCCCATTTCTTAAGCTGATTAAGTTTGTTCACAAGGAAGATTCCTTTACCCTGCGCCCTTCCTCAAGGCTTCATAATCCACATGATATTTGTGTTCTTTCTAAATTCCTCAACGAACAATGTATAATCTCCAGGTAGGATGAATGTCATTGGTACAATGTCCATGTAAATGTAGTTTCCGTCTTCATCCTTTGCAGCGATAGGGTTGTTTTCTTTCTCCATATCCTTTCTGAATCGCTTTATGTTCTTGACCATTAGGTCTTTTCTCGTTAATTCATAGTGATTGGGAAAGTGGTTAAGAAGTTGGGTCTCCGCCAGCCGATGTCCAGTTTCGGGATTGAATATTTGCTTGACGTTCCAGACGTTAGCCCAGTATATATTCCAATCGTCATCCCCCATTCACTTCATCCATCCTCTTTTTTCGAAGTTATGAATGACACATTGCTTATCAAAGTCAGATCTCCACTTGAGCTTCAAGTTAGCCATAATAGCCAAATTATTATTGTTTGATTTAAATTCTATTCTTTGTATTCAAATATTCAATATTCCCAATAGTAAAATACCAATCAAAGTACCGTCATATCGTTTTCTTTGACTTTCGGGTAATAAAAGTTTTACTATAGTTAGCTGAAAATTACAAATAAAACTCAAAAGTGTCGATGCATTTTTTTCACTTTTAACTGCAGTCAATTTATTCGGCTATTTAATTATAATAAAATTCAGCTGTAAAAGTGCACTAAGTTAACATTAAACACAGCATCTGTGGATCCATATTACTTCAGAAATTGAGATTAAATATCTTATTTAAGATTTTTGCAATATTTGGATAAATGGATTCAAGAGACTGCTCTAAAATGATATACAGGTACGACTCAACTCGCCGTCGGTAATAATCACTGCTACTAGGAACCTCGGAAACAGCGGGCTTGAAGTATCCGTGCTTTCATTTGGCACTTGGTACACAGCGGAAAAAGACGATGCAGAAAGAGATATTATCGAGTGAGTCAAGAAGGCATTTGCACACGGAATCAATTTCTTTGATACCGCTGAGATCTATTCCTTCGGTAAAGCAGAAGAGGTGCTTGGCAAAGCCATTAAAGAACTCAACTGCGACAGGGAAGACTTAGTAATCGCAACAAAGCTATGGCAGAGAGGTCATGGCCCAAATGATAAAATGCTCAGCAGAAAGCATCTTTTAGAAGGAATGAAAAAGTCTCTCGAGTGCCTCCAGCTTGACTACGTCGATGTTATCTTTTGTCACCGACCTGACTTTGAGACTCCGATTGAAGAAACGTGCAGAGCAATGGATTGGATAATTGAAGAGGGCTATGCCTTTTACTGGGCGACGTCAGAGTGGTCTGCAGATAGAATAAATCAAGCTATCGAGATATGCGATAGACTCCATCTGCACAAACCTATTGCTGATCAGTGTCAATATCACATGCTTTGCAGAGACAACGTCGAAAGAAATCTTAGAGAATGATATGAAGAATACGCATACGGAACAACCATTTGGTCACCTCTTGCTGGAGGCATTCTATCTGGAAAATATAATGATGGCAATATACCGACTGGGTCAAGATTTGATGGAAGTCGGTTCATGAGTGGTATTTTCCAAAGTTACTTAGGAGATAAAACTAAAGAAAATACTATTAAACTTTTACAGGGATTAGGAGAAATTGCAGCTGAAGTCGGATGTACTCAAGCTCAATTAGTTCTCGCATGGACAATTGTTAATCAAGACGTAACATCATGAATCTTTGGTGCTACTCGAGTTAGCCAAGTTGAAGATAATTTAAAAGCATTAGAAATTGCTGCTAAATGGAATAAAGAACTTGAAGAAAAAATTGAAGCTGTTCTTGGAAATGCCCCAGAAATGCTAACTGACTTTAGTAGATTTACAAAGTTTGAGGCAAGAAGATCTGAAAGAGTAGATTACAATATGGTTCCTCAAGAAGAAAGTCAATTTGCAAAGTTAGTCTACAGCGAGTTCAATAAGAATAACAAAGACTAAACCAAATATGCAGTTCCATATAACCAACGATAAGGACTAACTATACAAAATTAAATTTTTTATTCTACACCCCAAAATAATTTCAATCAGACTATTAAAAAATCACCTAATATAGCATTCAAGTTCAATATTTATTGAAGTATTAAGTCCTAACTTGTTCCTCATCACTATCATCAAATCTATTTCGATTTCTGGTGCTAAAAATAAATTTTTTGTTGTTGCGCTTACCTCTCCCTAGCCCCTTGACTCTTGGTCTCTTCCCTGGGCTCTTGTTCATCCTCCATGTCATCTTCTCTGATGGTGGTAGTTCTGTTGACCTGTTTGTCCTCGATCCTCATGACCATTTCTGAGTTTTGCCTCATATTGCTACGCAAATAACAATTAGCCTCGCAATCGGAAAATGCACATCGGCGCAGGTTTAAGTATTTCAGCTTACTGTTTGTTAAAGCGAGATCCTGTGAACCTGTTGCACTTGCTCTCCTCATTCAACGTCAACGTGTTGAACCTCCTCGAGTCAAAATTGTCGATTTCGCACGAATTGCGACTGAAACTTGTATGCACGCTGATGAAACGACGGTTCCGGAATGATCGCGAATTCATCGATGCAGACGTCTTCACTTTTCGACGTGATTTTGCTGGGTTTGGCGCGCTTGCCTGCCTTTAGATGCAGATTTAATAGACCAGGTTTATGTAGAAAATTAAACGTTGATTAGATTTTGTATATAACAACATTCAACTCGCAAGAAAAGATAATAATGATTTTGGTAATTAGACGGTAAAATTTAATAATTTTGAAATAAACACAATAAAATACTACCTGATGAGCTCATTACTCTTTGAGATAGAAATAAAAATATTATTTTCTTCTTTGCTTAGAAGATTCTGGCTTCAGTCGTTAATTATTTTGTTGTATCTCTGGTTCCACAGGACTTCTTTTATGTAATCTTTAAAAAAGTTTTCTTTCAAGATTATATTTGTAGTATCCTCCAGTTCTTTAAATAAAGTTTTACTTGTAACTTTTAATATTTTTCATTTCTGTAAATGATTTGTAAATATGTGCGAAAGCCTGTCCAGGTCATAGAAGTAAAATTTGCAGTTGCATTTGAATATTAATGAAATCTTTTGGCTTGAAATTGTGCTTAAATAGCACATACTTGACATCGATAACATTATGTTTATTAATCAAAGCTGCATTTGAGGTGTGCTCGTTCTTCAAATCATTTGGACTGTCTACTTTGTCCTTTTGACTATTTTGATTACCATTGCAATTCTGGTCATCTTCGACCTGACAACTTTCACTGCTATAAGGATCGACACTAATCGAGTCAAATTTCGATTTTGCAATTCAAAGTAATTTATATAAATCCCAAATGAGTTCTGATGCATTTTTCTCCATTTTTAAAAACAACTCATTTTCTTGAAGCACAGTTATCTCGTTTGTCTCGTGGATGCACTCAGCCAGAGCTTTCTTGTATTCGCTGAATTCTGTAAAACTCAGTTTGTATTGATGGATCGAGTTGATGATCGAGATCAGCAACGAGCTTCTTTCCGGAGGCAGTCACTCTAAATAAGCTAAAAACTGTTTTCTGGTTGGATTGTCAGCCTCACTATTTGATGAATTCTCAGCGAACTTATTTAATTTGGTACTCCAGCTGAGCGATTTCATACTTTCACTTAGTATGCTTGATCCTCGCAATGATCGAGCTGACCCAGTTGTCTCGGTCGTGCAGGGACTTGCAGGATATTGTATATCTTAGTTTATTGCTCCTGATCTCAAAAGCGTTTTGACGTTCTTTGTTATCGTAAAGCTGTGCCTCGGACAGTAATATAATATTGTCGCTTTCTTCTCCAACATCGCAGTTGTAAATGAGGTGGTCTCCGGTAAGAGTCAGAGTAACTTCCCTGAAGTCTTTCGTCTTTTCAGGCCTCAAGTAACATAGTCCCTTTCGGTGAAATTCTCTATTTAAAACTCCAACAGCGTTCGTTTGATATTTAGAGTCTTTTTGCTTTGCTGAGTGCAAATCGTGGTTCGAGAGGAAGTAAAAGTTCCAGCAATATTCTCCGTCATTTTCGCGTTTATTTAAGATTATTCCTGTTCAAAATCATTATCGGTTTTTCTTTGTGATGCAGCCTCCGCTTTAAAATAAATGGAAAGCGGTATGCAGAGTCAATTGCATTTTCAATCGATGAGCTATACCCAGAGCTGGTGAACTCACTGCCCTTGCTGGCCTGCGTGATTTTATCGATAAGCTTAGGTGTTGATTAGGTAAAGAGAGTACTCCTTTCGCTTTTCCTTGACGTAACCCTGTTCGACGTATTTAAGCAGGATCCGCTCTACAATTTCACCTGCAGTGATATTCGGAGACTCGATGAAGTATCGATAGCTGTTTTTGAGGAGGTCGAGGTATATTTTGAGAGTAACCTTCTCGTGAGCACTATTTACTTTTTGACTCCTCTCCATATTTATATTATTTTCAATCTCAGAACTAAATTTTATAGCTTCTGGATTTGTAATTGAATAAATAGGCAAATATAGCTTAATTGGGAGAACTGGACGAAAGTAATTTTTCAATCAAAATCTTTGGATTATTTAGAACAGAATGCCACTGATCACTTGTCCGAATAGATTTGGAAGAAGCAAAATGAAGATGATAATGCAGATGATTCAGCATATTGCACATCATATTTTATTTCTTGCTGATGGAGCTACTCATTGGTTTAGCATGGTCCAGGGATTTAGTGAAAACTGGATTCTTCCAATAGTAGGAGGAAGGAATGGAGAATGATTAGGATCTGCTCTTCCTTCACCATTTGGATAGGAGTCAGCTAGTTCTTTTGGGACAACATCAATTTGAATTCTAATTTTTCCATTGAGCTCTCCATTTTTATCTTTCATATCAATCCAAAAGCTTTCCTCATCTTCATATTCAAGTTCGAGCTCTTTCATGTATTCTCGAAGAAAAGTTTCATAATACTTCTTATTTAGAGAGATTGTCTTATTTGTCATAGATGCATCTTCTATAGGTAGAGCAAGATTTAATGACGAGTCTCCAATAAAGTCGTTTTTCGAAAACATATCAGCATCCCAGACTTGTAAATTTAGTATCTGATTCTTGCTGGGGTTTTGCACATCAAAATGCAATCGATAATTAAACGATCCCTTTCCATCCATGCATCGATAATGAGTATCTGTGCGTTTGGTTGACTTAACAGAATCGAAAAATGCTCGGACATAGATATCAGAAGTTCCTTCCCAATCCATGATTTTGACATCCTTTGTATCCCAGACGACAACTCTGACATCAAAGTCAGTGACAGGTCGTTTGGAGATATTCCACACTACGCTGTCTCTTAAATTTGCGGCAGTGGGGATGATTTCAATCCAGCATTTAATTATTCCCTGAGATACCTTTGTTGACTTATGATAGATCTGTCTGTACTCAATCGGCTTGTTTTTCAAGCTTTGCCACTCAGGTGAAAAGAACCTATCTTCGAGGTCGACAGTAGTCTCACCTATGAAGTCGTCGCCAAATATCATGTCGTAGTCCCACGCTTGAATCCTTAAAAAGCCTCATCCTGGGAATGTAGATGTAAACTCGTACATTTTATAAACGTCGAGGTTATGAACGTTTGATACGTAGTTGTCTCTTTCATCGAGCACGGTGTCACCAAGCTTTAAAATCAAATATCTAGAGGAATATTATAAGGAAAAGAAGCAAGGACTTACGGATCGCAGCCACCTCCGATATCTTTTGCAGGCAAGTCGTTAACATCGAGAATGTATACTCGAATCAATCATTCAGTTTTGAGCATAAGTAGCCTTTCTAGCTCTGCTCTATATCCCATCTTTGAAAAGTGGTTTTCAATGTGAAGATCTTGACATCCAAGCTGCAGCAGCATTGCTCTAAAAACTTCTTTTCCTTCTGCAGTTGATAGAGAATCGTAGTCGAATTCGAACGGCTTTTCGAGGATGTATTGAGAAAGGGTATTTAAAGAGTCCTTAAGGATGTTAATCCTTGTCTGCTTTACAAGTTCAGTTGATTCTTGTTTATCTTTATTTATCACACTGATTATTCCTTTAAAATACCCAACATTTCTGATATTTGAGACTTGTCCTGCATCATCGACTTCGTCATCGCTGAACCAAGAGTTCGATAGACCTCTTGACTGTCCTTTTGTGATTTCATACGACTGGAAGGGACTTCTGGGCATGATTTCGTTAATATTCTCAAGTTCGTCTTCATAAAATCTTCTGTAATGTTTTTGCTTCGAGTCGTGTTTTGGGTCATACCCCACGGCCATATAGATTTCTTTTGGTGGTGGGATATCTTCCCTGTGTATCTTGAGTCTTTCATCGAATGTATAAGTAGGATATACAATGTATTCTCCAACATACTTCATTTGTTCAATCAGCTTCTGTGCATTTGCTTCCCGATCGAATTTTAGTCTTTCTTTTGACATGATCTGATTATTAATCATTTTCCTGATCATGTCTTTTTCTTTAGCCTTCGTATCATCTGTCTCGATGTCTAAGAAATGAAGCCTGACTACTTACCTCTCTGTTTGAGTAGCAACATTGCATTCTCCTATTTAATTACATGCGGGGCTTACTTTTAAATTAGGCTGGGGTTGGTTTTCAAAGTTGTCTCGGTTGATCGCTCCCTTCTCTCCCATTTCAATATCTACCTTGATTTCTTCTTCTTTTTCAATCTGCGTGAGTTCTTTTTCGTTGATGTTTGCGAGCTTCATTGCCAGAGCTTCGCGACTTTCTATTATAATATTTATATCGTATTTGTTAAACTGTAAAGATCCATTTTTATATCCGCAGCTGTGGGTGAAGCTTTAACACAGAAAAGATATAAAGATCTACAATAAAGCTAATTAAAAACGCTGAAATGGAGATATTAATAGTATCGAAAATACCGTTTTCCTCTTGTTCTTTATTTTAGCTTCTGCAGGCTTTCCTCTCTTTCCTTTTGCTGTTCGATTAGCTTACGCTGCTCTTCAAGCTGCTTTTTGAGTTCGACCTGGTTTTCGATTCTTTCCTGTAGAGCTCTGATAATAGCTTGGGTCCTTTCGTCGACTTCTTCGAACATGTCGTTTTGAAGGTGCTGCAGCCCTCCGATTGGAATCACAAAATTGCCGATTTGAGGCTGAGACAGCCCCTTGAATATGTAGTCATACACTCCTCAAGTTAGAGACGGACAGTAGAGGGGATCTCATGGTAAATAAACTATGAACTTTATTACTGTCGGAATCGTTGGGTTTCATCCAGTCGCCGATGGCTGAGTTTGAATGTTATCGATCGCATGCGCCTTTGATGGAGGAAGAAGTGAACGAAGCATAAAGTTCACGAAAGCTTTTCTTACAGGAAGAATACCTGGTGATTGAAGCTCTCTTAATCCAAGCACGTTTATTGTGATTTCATATTCTTCAAGATCTGGTGCAAGTTTTATTTGGTCTATCGGCTTATTTAAACTGAACTCCAGGATCAAGAATCGAGAATGAAACTAGAATTTGACCCATCTCCGGCTCATCTTTTTGAAAACCAAATTTAACTGGATGCCATTTTGGCCTTGGAACACTTTCATTATTTGATTGATAAGAGGCGTCTTTTAATTGCACAACAGCTCTACCAATGTAGTCGCTTGAGTCAGATATTACACCTTTATCTAAGTCAAAAATTTCAAGTACGATTGGTGGTGCATATTCTAAATCGACTCAATAAAGGTAGCTTTCGATTGTTTGGTAAAATATAGGATTATTATTGTCGTTCACTACAATTGTCTGGATGGTCTTCTTCTCATCGTCATTATTAAATGGACTCCACACTTTTACATAAGGATCAGAAGTTCCATTATCATCAGATGGAGGAAGCTCTTTACATTGGAATATATGGCATCTTATTGGGTATCTGATTGGGTTATCTGGAAGGAATTCACTCCAGCTTGGTACATAGTCCCAGTCCACATTTCCCTTGTCAGAGTCAAAGATTGATAGCTTAAAAGATATCATTCCGACATTCTGGTTAGTAATTGAACCAATCGATTTGTCATTAATAAGTGGGACCCACTTCATTTCTGCGTTAACTTCAGTAAACTCGGCTGCTTTTGCTCTGTAAAATCAGATCGGAGTGTCTCCATCCATTACATAGATAAAGACGTCGGCCATGTTTTCGACAGTTCTGTATGGAAAGGCCCAATTTAGTTCATCAAATCTTTGATTCCAGAAGCAGTATCCATTTGCGTAGTACTTTGGGCTTTTCGATTTGACTTCGTACTCGCCAATACAGAGCTTGACTTTAAGCTTTTTATCAGGAAGACATATTCCTATAAACAGTTGAGTTATTATTATAATAGAAGAAAATTTACCTTGTGAGATTTCGAATTTGACTTCGTAATTGTAATATGTGAAAAATCTCTCTGCTTTTGTTAATCACTCCTGATCAACATCTGTAATTTTTAGATGAGGCTTATCTGTCTTTTCAACAGCAATCTGCATCAAGATTCTTCCTTTAAATTTTGAGGCTATTTCTGGAATTGTGTTCATATTATCGGTATGCTTTCCAGAAACTCCAAGATGAGACCCGTAGATGCTCTTCCAAAGGTACGGGAATGATTTGAATTTCTTATAAAGCTTAAGTATTTCATGGATTTGGAAGCTCATAGAGCCGACAATCTCATCAGTTGTCACATCACTATCATATACACTCATCACAAGTCTACTTGAGACCAAAGGAGTTTGTACTGGAATCCACAACTCTTGTCCCCAGAATACTTGATTGTCGGATTGAGTCACAACTTTGGTTTTGAGTTCTTTTCCTAAATACTTGATTTTGATAAAGGCATCTCAAGTTCCAAATGTGTCCATCTTTGGCAAGTGCTCAGCCTTTATGATTCTAAATCTGAATTGGTAGTATATAGCGGAAATGTGTGGAGGTATCAGTACCACTTCTTTATCAGTCCTGTCCAGACCGGTGCTATCGGGAAGCGGGATTTGCTCATCACCAGGTCCAATCACAGATACTGAAATTTTCAAGTATCCTGACAGTTCTGTGAAGTCCTTTGATGCTGGATTCGAGATACCGATCCACTGAGCAAAAACTGAATGCTTATCTTTGAAGTAAATGTACGATAGGTCCATGTCATACGAACCGATCACTGCGTTATTTTAGCATTTGCTGATCCAGTACTCGAATGCTTAGCTTTGCGTTTTGTATTTGCTTCTCAGTCAGGTCTTTGGGCTCAAAGAAAATATGTTCAGACCAGTTAACTGAAGCATTATATCCGACATCATCTTTACAGGTAGAGTAATGTCTTTTGTCAAGGCAAGAGACTTCGACAATTGGATCTACAGTGTCAGCTTTTTCCATCTTTAAATTTCTCGCTTCGTGAATCAAAACGTGTATCATGTAATCTCCCTTTTTCATGACTCCAACTAGAAGTTGTGTATTAGTAAATTAAAAGCAAGTGGTTTAAATGGCAGTTAGCTAAGGATTTAGAATATATCCTAATATTTAAGATCAACTAAACACTCCAATCAAACTATTGCGACTATCTAACGTTGAAGGACTGTTATTTTTTGTATAGACATCGTATAAATGTAGGTTAGTGAAAGTGATATGATGGTCACCAAACATTCACTATTTTAACGATTAACTGAATATAAAAATAAAAATATCTTACCATATCTCAAAATATCTATCTAAAACTAAAGAATAATGGTTTAGTAAGTATATCGTATGCGATAATCTCAATTAGCTCGTATTCAATAGTGAATCGTGAAGTGTTTTAAATATTTTACTCAGTTTAAATTTCAATTATTTTAAATATCGCAGGAAAATATCTTCGAAGCATCGTTATTGCCTCAAGCATTGTAAACTTACCTTCAAATGAAGGAGTTCCATCTGTAATCTGTGAAAGGTTAACTTCTTTCTTTTCTTCGCCTGGCATCTATGCATAAAAATAGCTTTATCTCAATTTTAACATCCAGAAGGCAGATTTAAAGCTAGAAATTTACATTTTTAATATAAAAAATTTTTAGTTAAAGTTAAAATTTCTGATTGAAAAGTTTCTAGCCAAGTGCCTTATAGGCTAAATTATTATTTCCTAAAAGCTTGAGAGCAAAGTGCAATCTCAGCAATAGGTAATAAAGATATATTTTGAGTTTAATTTCTTACAGTTGGTCTGGATCGAGCTTAATTACCTAAACTCTCGATGTGGTAAAGAACAACGAATGCAGGTGGGACTGCGAAATGAACCATTATATAGTTTATACTGCATATTGAAAGTGTAAAACAGCAAGTAAAGATAAGCGAAGTCTTCCATACCTTTGAATTAATATTTATATTCAAATTTGGTTTCAATTTAAATTTTATTTTTAAAGAGCAGTCAAAATTATTAACGCTTTTCAATGACTCGCAATTCAGCTAAAATTTGGTATTGGAAATCAAGCATTGCTTTAAAAAACTATTAAAAATAATATCGTGCTTTGATTATTATTATAAAATAGCTTACTTGCTGAGGAAGATATTATTTATGTTTTGTATATTTCGAGGCCCTTAATGCAATTTAATTTTAAATATTTGTTAGAATAAGTAAACTTCATTCAAAGTTTATTTATGATAATTCAAAATTTAAAAATAACTTTTATTAAATCTGGTTTTAATAAAGATTATTATTCAGCTTCATCAGATTTTTGACTTAATTTATCCTCAGTTGCTTCTTCTTCAAGATTTAATGCAGCAAGTTTATTTCACATTTTTTGTTGTTTCTTTTCGATAGAAGTATCGTCGATTCCTAGTTTATTGAACCAGTAGTGCATGAATTGGTAAATAAACTCGTATTGTAGTTCATTGTGCACCATGTGGAATCGTTGCTCCCTTAGTCTTCTAACAATAGCGAAGATTGATATTTTGCCATTATCAACGTTATCGCTATCAATATAGTGTTGAATTGTACTCACAGCATTGTAAATTGCAATTAATGTGCCTGTTCTTCCGATTCCAGCAGATCAATGAACTACGATCTTGGCCTTGCTGCTACTCGAGTTCTCAATTGTAGTTATTCTGTCAATCATGTCATCGATGACTTCATATTCTGCTTCTTCTGGGGTACCAAAGTCAGGCCATGTGAGGAAGTTATAATGAATTAATGTCCTTTCCTCGTTTGAACTAGGGTTCGTTATCTTAAGCTCTCAAACTTTACATCACTTGTTTACTTGAGGAAAAGAACTTTCAGAGAGACCCTCGAAGGTTACTGTAAACTCATCGTCAATGTTCATCGTTTTATTTGTGTTTTCATTCGGCCAGTACTCCGCTCACTTCGTCTTTCCTCCTTCTTGAAGAGGACAAAGCATTAGGATTAAAGACACTTTTTCTTGCCAAACCATTTTCCAGAAATTTAGGAAAGTATTGTTTAAAGGACCTTGAGTCGCGATGAATAGACTTCTTTGCTTCGCTGATCGTATATAGTTTGCATTTATGTAGTTATCGACTGAAGTATCAAATACTTTTTCTTTTGACTTAAGTTTAACAAGTGTGTGCTTGAACGGTCCTAAATCTCCATATCTGTCTTTGCCTTTTTGCTTTTTAACGATTTGCTCCATATGGTGCTTTGTCTCTGTTAGTTTTCGAATCAGCTTGAACTCTTGAGGTAACTAAAGTTA
>JAGYYN010011939.1:0-13603 GCA_021441665.1 Euplotes cf. woodruffi 2 WChen-2021 | reverse complement strand
TATCTTCCAGGATATTTTTAACATTTATATAGAAGTCAAGGCTAAGCCGAAGTATGAAATCAAATTTGATGAAGATAGTAGTTTTATTCAGCTAAAGGAATTCAACGAACTCACAAAGTACCTCGTCGATGACAAGTTTTCGTTGTTATTCGCTTATCACGAAGAAAACGAACAATCAGTAAAAGTTCTAGAAGAAGTGAAGAAAGTTGAGAGCAAACTTAGAGGCTATGCGAACTTCCTCCTAATTGGATGCCACTTGAAAGCTTTCCAAAATGAGAATACTAAAATGTGTATGGAGCCGACTGACTCAAGCATCCTTCCTGTTATTACTGGGTTCGTTCCTGTTGCGATGAGGTTCAATCCGTACACGAAGAAGACTGAAAATAACAATGAAGTTCCTTTCACTTCAGGTACGAAAGATGAAAACACTATTTCAAAATTTGTGACTTCAAAGATACCCAACTTTGTCGAGACTATCAGAACTGACAAAGAGTACAGAGACAAAGTTGAAGCAGGAGATAAGATGAATAAAGTCGTACTTTTTAGCGAGAAAAAAGACGCTCCCGTCATGTATCGGGCGCTTGCAACCCACTTCAGAAATAGACTCCAGCTGTTCTTTGTCGATTACTCCAAAAAGAAGCTAAAAATCAAAGGTCTAAAAGACATCACCCCACCAAAGATTATCGTACAAGTTGGATATGATAATGATGGAGAGGCGAAGGAAGTTCCAGAAGTTGTTCAGTTTGACGGAGAAATAAATTTTGCCTCAATATCCTTGTTTTTAAATGATTACGCATTACAACACAATTATGACCCAAACGGCTCGAACAGACCCCAGTATATGAAGAGAACCAGCTATACAATTGTGAATTATAAAACTACACAAAGGGATTTGTCGATGATTATAGAGCACAGGTCGTCTTTTTTGAAAATAAATCATTCAAGACAATTGAGGATAAATTCATAACGATTTCTAAAACACTACACGGACCAGCAAATGTTGTCTTCTTTGACTGTACAGCAGAAGAATCACAGAAGATTGCGAAAGACAAATTTGGAGTCAAAACATATCCAAAACTACTAGTGTTTACGTCGAATGGCGAAAGAGATTTATCTTCATCAATGGAGATCTCTCTAAACAATGAAGTCGAAGATATAGTCCGCTCTATTAAAGAAACAGAGATCAAAGACAATCTCAGAGACGTGAGTGACTCTGTGATTTCGAGTGTGATTGTGACAAACGGAGCGCAATTTCAAAAAGTAACGTTAGTCTATCTTTTCCAAGGTGAAGAAGACCAAGTGCCACTTTCATTTAGATCTGTGTCTGCGAATCCAGTCTTCGCGAAGAACTTCGAATTTATTGCTCTTGGCAATCCAAGTTTAAATACACTGAAGTCATTCCAGGTTAAAAACATGCCAATTGTGATAGGCGGGTTGCCAGCGATCGGAGCATTTGCTAGTGACGACCCACAAGCAGCCAACTCCATTCGTACAATCGTGTACCAAGGAAACATCGATGACTACTACGAGTTCCTCGAATACAGTCTCGGAATTCAAGAAATGATCTTCCCAAAGGTTAAAGAAGAAGCTGCGACTGAGCAAAAGTCGACATCCAGCAAAGCTGAGTTTGAAGAAATCTCTGCATCGAACATCGATGACATATGCGAGTCGCACAAAGGATTTTGCGTTATCGGAATGCTAAACGGAGACGTTTCCAACGAGCTATTAAGAAACGACCATCTGGAGAAAATTAGCATTTTGAATAAAAGAAATGAAGAAAGCGGGTCTCAGTTCAAATACATGTGGCTGAATGGGACTTGCCATCAGTACTTACTGCAGCAATTCGATTTAAACATGCTACAGCTGCCGACAGTGGTTATATACTCTCCGTCGCAGAAGAAATACGCGAAAATGTTGCAGGTGCTGAACAACGAGAACCTGATCGACTTCGAACAGAAATTCGAGGGGAAGGGATCTTCAAGAGTGAGCATCTACGATGTGGACCACCTGATCCAGGACACTATTAAAGACATCGATTGCCCTCACGTCAAACCGCAGATCAGCAGAGAAGAAGAGGAAAACATGCTCGATCAGTCTGTCGAAGACGAGATCATGAAGGAGATCCTTGAAGAAGAAGAACGGAGAAGGAAAGAACAGATCGAAGAAGAAGTCGAAGCAAGTGACTCGAATAGAAAGAACAAGAAGAAAAAGAAAAAGTCCAAGAAATAATCATTTGCTTTAGTGCATCAATAAGTTCAATTAAGCATTATAAAATATAACTACAGCTGATTTAGATTTATAATATCGATCATTAAATTTATAAATCTAAATATAATATTTCGGCTTTGAATACTGATGCATAGTAGATTTTTCGAAATATTAAATAATTTTCAATATTATGAATACAAAATACTGGCTACGATTGAATCTATAGTGTATCATGTTTTCAAATATTGATAAAATAATTATAATAATTCAAAATAAAAATAAATATTCAAAATGAGTTGTCAGCTGGAGACCATTGAGAATATGAAGAACAAGTTGAAGCAGAATAAAGACTGTGGACATATTAAACTTGACTTCTACACCCATATGAAAGCTATTTTCAACAGGGTGATGCTGTACCACAAGCATGACTCATATGATAAGTTGGAGGAGATCTCTGAATTGCTCAAGAAAACTCACCTCAAGATTCGAGACCCGCTTAAAGACTCTGAGGTCAATAAGCCAGCTCCAGTTGTCAAAAGTCAAATTGTGGACCAGTACATCAACGAGTCGAGGAGACTCATTAAAGAGTCTGTAATCGTCGAGAAGCAAGATGAAAATTACGTAGAAAAAGAAATTAAATGCATCATCGACGAGCTACCTTCGGTCATGAAGATGTTTGAGTGGTCTGGAAATTCTTTTGGAGAGCTCGAACACTACAGAATTTACAAAGCCATGAAGAGACTCGCTAAAACTACAGGAGCAACCTCACTTAGATTCTGGGGCAAATACCTTGGAAGACAGAGAGACTACTTTGTCATCGAAGGACAACTTCCTTATGCTGAAGAAGTTGACAATCACGATGGAGCTGAGACAAGAGGCAAAGGCATTAATGCAAACGTTTACTGGGTCACTGACGATTTACTTAGCGACTGGGTCCAACTTCCAGATTGCCATCCAAAATACGTTAATGCTGCGAGACAAATAAAATACATAGTAACTGGTAATTTAAACGCAGATTTAAATACAAATCCGAGATTCCCAGGGAAAGAGAGACACTTCTTGAGGGCTCAAATCGCAAGAATTTCTCACTCGACAACAATTGTGCCAAAAGACTTTTTAGCTGTCGATGCAGAGAACGATAAAGAAGTTCAGTTTAGTGAAGAATTTACTTGCCCAAGTGCCTCTGACCTGAACAGTGTTGAAGTATGGTGCCACAAGCTCCAAAATATTTTACTTGCAGGCAGAACAGAACACTTACCTCCTGATGTTCCTGAAGAGGAAAAGGAGGATGCTATCGCAAAGCTTGAAGAAAAAGACCCATTCATCGAGAGATTGAAGGGTATCAACGAAGATAAGAAAATATACAAAGACATCGAAGGCTCATGGACAACAAAGATGGTCGGACACCTCCAACAGTACGCCGCTGAAGAAGGAACAATGAACTATGCATGCTGCGAGATTAGATCTTTAAGATGGAAAGGAGCTATTACTGTCACACAAAATGGAAGATGGGCCAACCTCTATGTTGGGTACGGATTAAAAGCAGGAGATGTCTGATTCAACCCGACAATCCCACTTCCAATCCAGAATGATCCTTCAGAAGTCAAGGAGCAGCCAGAACCAACTCCATTGAATGCTCCAGCTGAACCAGCAAAGGCAGCAGAACCAGTAGAAGGAGAAGGTGGTGCAGAATAAAATTTGTTGCTAGGCGAATCAAAATCTTAAATATTCAATATTCCAAATCAACGAAGCATATTTAGTATTTATTACATATTAATTTTTTTTAAATGATCAAATAATATATGTGAAGTTTTTGATACTGAGTTACAATAAATTTTGTAATTAAATTGAAAAAGAATAGTATGAAGTACCAAACCAATTGCTAATTATTGCGAAAACCATATTATTTATTTTTATTAAGTCTTTCGTTCATTATTTCATCTCTCTTCCTGTTGTAGTACTCTTGCTCCATGGGGTGTTTGATGATGTCTTCTGTTTGCTTACCAAATTTGATAACTGATTTTGTTTCAGCCTCCTAAACTTATAAACACTGTTCATTACTTCAAAGTTCTCCAAACTCAAGATGTCATGGAGATCTGGGTCATAAGGAGTTCTCGTGAAATACGAGTACTCTTGCACTGCAAACACCAGTCTTTTATACGTTGGAAGTGTGTATTCGTCTCTAAGCAAGAAGCCAGTAGTTGAGCCCAGCGAGATTGGGAACAGCCACTAAAGATTAATGCAACTGTCTTACTTTTACTATAAAACTCATTTGTGATTTGCTTTATTATCTGAATAAAATTACTGTACCTCCCTTAATGATTTCAATAATTTTTATTAATATAAACAAATGGAGGACCCAGTCATTGAATAATCTAGCTTTGATTTAATATTATAGTTCAAATAAGGTATTTGTTCAGTCCTTAGTACACTGTGTTTTCCATTCTTCTCGGAGTGAAAACTTGAGACATTTCAGATTCAGTCTCCTTCACCCGCTTTTGCTGCTTGTATCTTAATATCTCGTCGTAGTCGACAGATACTTTCCACATAATTATCATTTGGAAAAACTTTACGACGAGTAAAATTATTGCTCAGACGAGTGCGAATCTTCGGATGCCCTTTTCGTTATCGTGGAAGTAAAGCTCGAAGTCCCAGTAGTAACTGGCTCTCATCGCGATGTGGAAAATGTCTAGGAAAAATGAAATTACTACTCCTGCGAGTAAAGTCCGGAAGGCTCCTTTTGTTAGTGACAGCGGCTCAATCATGAATAGCGTTAGACTTGAGAATGTGAGATCGATAAAGTTCGGCATTGTGAATAGTGTCAGCAGAGTTAAGAATACGTAAAGAATTGTTAACCATACTAACCAACGATACCAAGGGGGCTGTCTGATACCGATTCCGTCGGCCATTTCATCCATTCCAACTGCTACTTTCTTTTCAAATAGATTAAGCTGAGCTGAGAGTTGTCCTGAGGCAGCATCTTTTGCCTTACCCACGTCTTCAATATCAAAATGTCCGTAATCAAGGTATTCTAGGAAGTCAAATGGCGCTCTAAGCTCTTTTAATGAATTTTCTATTTCACCACGCTTTGAATTGTCATCTTTCAAGATTTGGTCAAGTCTAGAAAGCAAGTCTTCGAAGAATTTAATTCTTGAGTGGATCCACTGTACCTCAATTCTGATTTCACCTTGCCATAATTCGTTTGGATTTGTGGACTGCAGGTCGTACCACTTGTCAACCTTCATTTGGTCTTTGAACTCGTTGAGATTAAGCAGCAGTTTGCCTTCAAAGTCGTCAGCGGCGTATAAATCTCGGTCTAAGACTAAAATCTCTAGAGGGTCCTTGCCAGACTTTATATCGAATTTAAATGTTTCGTCCCATTTAGGATTGAGAGAGCTTTCGCAAAACTTGGTTTCTTCTTTCTGGCCTTCGATAGAGACGACTGCATATGGGTCAGACGAGTTGTTATCGTCCATTGGTTTTAAATTACGAGCTTCGATGACTCTGACGGTGAGGTACGATCCTTCCATGATGCTGTATTCATTTGACTTCTCGATCGCTTTGGCTTCTTTGTACCTATCTTGAAACTCGTACCTTTGGTCGATGTGCATGTTCTTTTGGCTTAAAACTTCAAGATGTTTCTTTTTGTAAAGTTCTTCGACGTCGATAAATGCATCGCTGAATTCGTTGAGGTAGTCGACTGAAACCTGTCGTGTTCCCTTATACAAATCGACGTGTTCGTTCATCCTGTCAAATATCGACTTGACGATGACGGGGTTGTACTCTCCTGATTTTCAGCGAGTGTCAAGATACCTTTTGAACTGCTCAGTCGTCACGATGAAGTTGTTTTGCTCGAAGAAAGGCATGAGCTCTTTGACAATGAGGTTCTTCCTTTCGCTATTTTTTAGCCTCGTAATCTCGCTCGGTCTTCTTCAGCGTGTCTCTTCTGTGCAGATACGTCGAGTGGTCGGCAAATGTGTGATTTACATCCTTCGCTTTTTCCATTTTGAATTATTTAAATTTTAAATATTTCAAAGTTTTTAATTATTATGACTGCTATTGCTGCATATTGACTATAATAACGATTGGAGAACAACTTTGATAGGATAAGGGAAATGCTACGAAGCGAAACCTGCTTATAAATAGTTTATAATTCTAGTCTGTACAAAATAATATTAGACTTAGTAACTTGTATTTTAATTCAATAAAACGAACTTATTTTTTACATTCTGCTCGCAGTTATTTATTTAGAGTAGGTTGATTATAAAAAGTGAAGTTCATTAATCTAAAAATATATTTGTTAAGCTCAGTGAGAACTATAAAAGTTCTGAACCATTTATGCTAATTAAATAAACATTTTAATAACTAAGTGCAGATGATGCAGAGACGATTGACTTATTAATATGGGAATTATTTGTCAAAATCACAATATAAATAACCATTTGGTTTGTCTTTAACTAGATAAATTAATTGCAATATTTAATAATTTCGAATTGGAGTGGACTTAATTAAATGGCACTGCAGATTGGCGAAGAAGACAACACTTTCAGAAAGAAGAAGTTTGTCATCGAAGATGAAGACATCGACGAAGATGCACTTGCAAGAGATTCGAATATTGATAAACAATCTAAACATAATCAATCGCAGAAGATCGATGAACAAGGTAAGATTTAGGAAATTTCTGGTAATTTCAAATGGATTCTTTAGTATCATAATATTAAGATTTAGAGCAAACTCCAAAACCTCATAATACATTAGATGGAAGTCAGTCTCCACTACCGAATAAATGCTCTAATGGAAACATAAACAACCAGACAGAAAAATCGACTCCGGTAAAGGCGCTTCATCGAACTGAATCTGATGGATCTAAAAAGAATAAAGTAATTAATCCAAATTTGATATTTTAGGATGCTAATTATTGTCTTATTAACCCACGAATTATTTTGTAACGTGAACTAATATTTAGAGTATAAATTCACCATCGACTAAAGCAAAGCACCCGGGGCACAGTTCAACTCCAAAAATGAAGACTCCAACCAAACCGAGCGCAAACAATAAAGGCATAAAGACTCCAATTTCAAAGAAAAGCGACCACAATTCGCAGAAAAAGAAAGTGACTCCGAAGAAGCAAAAAGAAGTAGAGGAAGAAAGCGACGAGGAGGAAGAGAGCTCAGAGGACGATAGCTATTCTTCGTCTAATTCTTCATCTTCCTCTTCATCTTCGTGAGAGGACGGAAGCAGTTCAGGTAAGTTTAAATTCTGTTCCGTTTTTAATCAGCCAACGAAGTTGGATTGAGCACTCTTGTAGATTCATCTGAGTCTGAATCACCAGACCCAAACGACCCAAAGACAATCTTCAACAGGCAAGTCAGCGAGATCAAGAAAATGGACATCTCAATCGAGGAAAAGAAAGAGATGATCCGTGAGAAAATTAGGGAAAGGAAAAAGCGGGAAATACAACTAGAAATCGATTTGCTTAAAAAGAAGCAGAGGTCATCTCAAAAACGCAAAGGTAAGTTAGATTTTTACATATCTTCAAAATGCAAGTTTCATATTTTAAATGAGTATCCACAATTTAGCAGTGATTATTAGTTTTTGTATTTGTTTACATACAGATCTAGTCTTTAATTAAAGTTGATTGCACTCGTTCAGGTCTAATTTGCTACTAAAACTCACATAATTCATCGCCGGTTAAAATCCGTATTTATAGAGAAAGCGAGGCAGAAGAAAAGAGACGAGAAAAGACAGAATAAAAAGCTAAGTCAAAAGAAAGAGTAAGTAACCTCTCAATCACAGATTTATTTTGCTTAGAAAAGTCAAGAAGGAAGGCTCGAAAAAGAAAAGCAAACAGACTTCTCAGCAGCCGGCTGAGAAGACAACAAAGTACTTTTGCATTAAGGAGAACTTAGTGAATGAAGTCGGTGTCAGATGGTGGTATGTTCTTCCAGAGTGGCCGCCAAAGAACTTCGACTACCAGCCTAAGCTTAAAGAAATGAAACTTCGAAAGGTTAATCCAGATAAGTTTAACTTCGAAGCAGACGTTGACTCTCACGGAAACTTAAAAGTATGCGAAGTAGACCACTATCCAGGAGTATTCCAGGACTCAAAGGGCAAGTTATACGACTTAAGGCCGACTGACAGCTGACCAAGCATTAATAATTTAATGAAGAAAGATGTGAAAGAGCTGCAGCAGCTCGCCTTTAAAGCAATACAAGAACAACTCAAAATTTTAGAACCAGAAGACGGCAGTGGGTGAAGAGCATGAGAAGTTAAAGTCGTCGAAGAACTCAAAGATAGCATGAATAAAATCCAGAAGTTCTTAGCATAATGTATTAAGCATTTAGAGCTATATTCAATAAACAATAACTTTTTATTTCAAATTTTATTGAAATTTTGATTAAATTTAATTATTAAGAACTATGGTCCAAGCCTGGACTATTGGTGCTAAATTGCCCAAAAAGGATATTGCCCAGAGCCCTGGTCCTGGCCAATATACAAGTCGAACTGAAAATTTAAAGCTTAACAAACCGCCTGAGTGGACTATTGGAACTTCAAAAAGAGAGCTTTACAATAACAGAGCATTAAGTCCTGGCCCAGGGACATACAAAGTCATTCCTGATAAAAATAATGCTCCTAAATACTTATTTGGTGCAAAGTCAGTCACTGATTTGGAGAAGTTTAAGAAAATGGTTCCAGGGCCAGGGCAGTACAGCCCAGCGTCAGACGCTTTTAACAAAACTTCTTTTAGCTTCGGAGGAAGACACGTGCTGCCTGATAAGGATTCTTTAAGCAAGCCAGGCCCAGGCACTTATTTATCAAAAAGCACTCTTGAGAAGACATTAGGAAAGTTTGGAACATCTGCGAAAGGAGTCCCATTAGTATCAAAGGTTGTCATAACCAACCCTGGTCCTGGACAATACGATAAACCGAGTGAAGAAGTATTAAAGAAATCTGCTCCAAAATTTGGGTTTGGCTCTTCAACACGAACAGAAGAAAAATCAACCAAAATAAAGAAGCAGTTTCCTGGACCAGGTCAGTATAGTAGCCAAACTAGAATCGGTAATGAAGCTCCAAAGTTTACATTGCTTCCAAGAAGGCCAGACACAACCCCAGCTTTTGGGAGAAGTTCTCCAGGACCATGCAATTACCAGCCTTCTGAGTCGTTTTCAAAAATCCAAGTTCCAAGATGAAAATTCGGAAGTTCGACAAGAAAAGATCTGAGAAAAGATGCGAGTCCAAGTCCAGATTCGTACAATATAAGTAATAAGTTGGATTCAAGAAAGAAAAATAGCCCTTCCTTTGGCTTTGGAAGCTCGAATAGAAAGCCACTGTCTGAAGTAACTCTATCTCCAGGCCCAGGAAACTATTCAATTCCTTCGAAATTAGTTGAGAAAAGTGGATATTAGTAAGTGATTTCAGCCACTCCTTTTAAAGCAGAATTTATCTTATTTCAGTCTGAGGTTATAATTAAACGAGTAATAGTCATCTGATTTAATCGCAATTTAAGAACTTTTAAAAATAAAATTAACTATACTGCATATCTGAAAATCACTAATTTATTTGTATTTTATTATAATCAAAAATTAAGCTTTGTAAAGATTAAATTTTACATTACCAAATCCAATTTTATTTTTAAATGAGCCTCTGCTAAATTGACTTTAGCCAATACATAAAAGGCGGAAAGCAGCCAGACAGGAACAAGAACAAGTCTCCAGGTCCAGGTAACTACGACCCAGATGTGAAGCTGAGAAAGCAGAGCAGTCCGACGTACACAATCGGGTCGTCAGAAAGAGGCATTAAGAACAAGTACTTGGAGTCTGTTCCTGGGCCAGGCAACTACAACTACTACAATCCAAGTCTCGACAAAGGCCCCAAAGTCAAGATCGGCACTGAGAACAGAGAGTACAAGGTCAAGTCGGAGACTCCAGGCCCGGGGGCTTACAAGATCCCTGTCAAGATCATGGACGTGCCCAGGTATTTGATCCAGAAGCAACAGGAGGAATTCAAATTCGTTTAGATCATAGAAGCTAATTCAATTTTCTAGAAATCATTAGCCTCAGTGTCTGCAACATATCAAGCTAAAAATAAGAAGAAAATAGAATTAATTTGTAAGATGGAATACGTCGCATCTCAGCACGAGCTGGACTCAATTATTAGAGGTGTCCCCATCCAATGCATGGTCAGAATCAAGCCAAGCGTCGGATACCAGAAGGAAGACATCAGAATAGACGGAAACAGAGTTAGCATTCTTGATGTAAACAACAGAGTTAAAGAGGAGTTCGACTGTAATGAAATTTACTCTCCTGATCAAACAATGGCTAAAATATTTGATACTTCATTTCCTCCGTACTTGCGTGCTTTCAGTGAAGGAGTCAATGTGTCTCTATTTACTTTCGGAGCAACAGGAAGTGGAAAGACACATGCTATGGAGGGAAACCAGACTGATCCCGGAATCGTTTCATTAATCGCCGATAACATTTTCAATATTCTCGAGGACAAACGTTACAGAAAGAGTGGTGCTCATCCAGATGCAAGAGGGGCTAACTTCTCTTTTTCGATAAAGATTAGATTTGTTGAAATGATCGATGAAGAAATCTTTGATCTCTTGCAGCCAACTGGAGCTTACGGACATCACACGCTTAACATTGTCACTAACGAGTGGGAGGGACCAACAATAAATGGAGTTGCATGGATTCCAATGAGCAACCAACACCAAATTGCAGATTATTTTGTAAGCGGATGCAAGAATAGAACTTCAAGATCAAATGAATTCGGAAAGCTTTCAGATAAGGCAACAGCTATATTTTCTATTGAAATCACACAGATTACTGAAAACGTGGACTCTTCAGATACGAACGTGCTTGTTTCGAAGTTTCATATTATCGATCTTCCAGGATGAGAGGTACTTACAGAAGATCCAGAGTCGCTCAGAGTGAAGGAAGGAACAACCCTTAACAGAGCTATACTTTCTCTTAATACTCTTGTTAAAGATCTTGCAACGAACAGACATGGAGACTTTATTTATTACGACGGCTCGGTAGTCACTCAGCTGCTCAAAGACACATTTGGAGGTAACTCTCTGACTATTGGTCTGTTCAACTTGCAGTATGGAGATGCAATCGGATCAACTGTGACGATGAGAACGTACCGAAAGTGCCAAATGATCTCGAACTTCCCTGTCATCAATGACAGTAGGATTATCGGACTGCTTAGAAAATACCGAGTTGAGCTTGTGCAGTTGCAAAACCAAGTCAACATGTTGCCTGGTGATAATGCAGACAACTACAATCTTAAAATTGCTGAACTTGAAAAGAAATTAATTGAAGAAAACCTCGAAAAAATGAAAATGGCAGATGAAAAGTCTCGCCTTGTAAGTAAAATGCAAGAAATGAAGTTGAAATTTTAACGAAATCGTCAAATCGAAGGCTGATCTGCAAGGAGAGCTAATTAAGTCTGAGGAGGAAAAGCTTAAAGTTTCCAAAGCGCTTGTCGAACTCCAGATTGAGAATACAAAGCTCCAAGAGATCATTCAAAATGAAAAGTTCGATAGCAATGCAAAACTTCTGCATGCAGAAAATGATGTTTTAGAGTCAAACATCAAGGAGGAACGGGCAGCTCAGGCTATTCAAGACCTTCAGGATAAACTCAGAGAAGCACTCGACGAAAAGAAAGAGATCGAGATTGAGTTTGTTGCCCTCAAAAAGAACTTTATTAACCTCCAAGGTGAGCTTGATAGCGAAAAAGCAAAGAATGACAATCTGGGTCTTGAGCTCATTAACTTAGTCAACGAGAATAAAGTGCTTCAAAATGACTCCAACCGAATCAATCTTAAACACGGAGATGTCTCGACTGAACAACAAAAATTACTTAGAAAAGTTGAGAAACTCGAAACTGATCTTTACGATAAAAGGGAAGCACTTGTCGTTGCTCAGGGAGAAATCGAAAGACTCAAAAGTGAACTTGTCCGAGCTGATATTGCAGGCCAGCAAAACCAACAAGACTATGAGTCTCGGAAGCTTGAACTCGAAAGGGAATTCATCGAAATGAGCAAAAAAAACCTCCAAGAGCTTGACAATGTAAAAACTGATGACAAGAACTACCATAAAAGAACGCTTTGGAAAAAGAGCTTTGGGACGGAGAAAGAATCGACTACCAAAAGAAGATTAAACAGCTAAATAGAAAAATAGAAGAACTCACAGACGACCTAAAGCTACTTGAAGAACAAAACATCGAGCTAAAAAGCGATAAAAATAGACTGACTCTGCAAGTTGAAGAAATGAGGTCAGCCTTTAGAAACAAGCTTACTAAATACATGAATGAGAACAACCCAGACTCCTCTGCAGTTACCTGGAGTGCAAAAGAGGAACTTATTAGATCGTACACCGAGAAGGAAGTCGATCTTACTAAAAGACTCGAAAAAGAAAGCAAGAGACTAGACGAGAAGTACAAGCAGCTGCGGGCACTTAAAAACTACGCACGGTCGTTGAAGTACTTAGCAGAAGACTGGGCTCCGATTGGCCAACCACTTCCAGAAGTGCTGACTCTTCCTCCGCCAGTCTCCCTCGATGATGAAGACGACAATGAGTTCGTAAAGCAACAGCAGTCTGAGATCGACAGACTTAAGAAGAAAAACAGAGGCTTAGAGGATGAAATTAGAACCACGAAGGACCACGCGATGACGCAGAAGTATAGCTCGTCGAGTAAAAATAGAGACGGTGAAATGCAGCAGAAAATACTCAGAGAACTTGAGTATTTGAAAGGAAACCCAGAAGTACTCAAGAAGCCTGGCACCGCGTCTATTGAAGTCGAAAAACTTAGAAAAGAAAGAGACGCACTGTTGAAAGAAAATTTAAAGCTCCAAAACTTTGTTGGAGAGGAAAGTGCAGGTCCACAATCTGGAAATCTTAAATACTTAAAGAGCAAAATATTCCATTTAGAAAAGGAACTTGGTAAGGTCGAAAAAGAAAGATCTGAACTTTCAGTTCGTGCTACGATGGCTGAAGAACAATTGAAGAACTTACAAGAGCATTTATCAACAAGTGCACATTCATATCAGAAAAAAATATTTGAACTCAAAAAGATACTAAAATCAAAGGGAGTTGATGTCAGTGGCATATAAATTTAGTTCAATTCAATGCAGAGTCTTTTGCTAAAAGTATAATAAATAAATTGAATTTAAAATTTATTAACTTATCTAAACTTCATGCTATCTCTTAGCTTTTTAGCTGTTAAAAGTCGATGTGCTTGTCTCTCGTCTCCATACTTACTAGTAATTTTATCGTACGAAGACATCTCGACAGTCTTTTTTGATTGAGAAAATTCTCTTGGATAAGAAGTGGAGTCTCTAAATCGACTACCAGCTTTTGATCCGAACATCATGTCTTCCTCAATTGTA
>JAGYYN010011833.1:0-16474 GCA_021441665.1 Euplotes cf. woodruffi 2 WChen-2021 | reverse complement strand
GACACCGGCGAGGAGCAGGAGAAGGACTACCTCTGGCCCATCCTCGACAAGCTCAAGTACACCGAGATCGGAGAACTTTCACAAGATCAAGCCATGGAAGTTAAGAACGTCGCCCTGCAGAGACTTAAAGAAAGACTCTTGACAAGAGCTGAAATCATCCAAAGAAGACTTGAAGGCGAGACCAAAGCCCTTCAAGATGCTTTCCAAAGCTTGAAGCGTAAAGGTGAACATACTACTGATGAAGATGAGCATGAATATGAAAAGAAAGTTACTGATGCTAACTTCAAAATCGAAATCTTGACTGAAAGAGCTTCTCACCACTACAAGAACTCATTGACTAAATTCAATGAGTTGGATCAAAAGTTGATGAACGACCCACGCCTCAAGGCATTAAGAAATGAAAGTGGTTAGATACGGATTGGTTATTAGTAACGAAACTCAATTCAATTTACCATCATTAATGATTTTGTTTTTAAAGCACAAATAATGAAACAAAATAATTAATTTTTAGTAAAATATGGAGGGACTTCAGTGATCTGATTGGAACAGTGACAGTGATGTGGAGATGAAAGATGATGAATACCAAGAAATGATAGACAATATTAGCATGATCGACTCTTGAAAATGTGAAATCCTACAAAGTTCTCAGCAAGATATCAATTCTTTAAAATTGTAATTAATAATTGACTTTTTATCTATTTTCAGTAAAGCTTCAATAACAAATAAATTAGTTAAAGCTTAAAAAATACCAAAATAATTCGTTCTTTCATATTTTAACCGTTGATATATCAAACTGCAAATCAAAAAATCCGATTTTTTTAAATCTAAACAAAAATTTTATAGCGAGATTCCATTAAAAAGAGAAGATTTTTGAGTTCAATCTTCAAGCAACTGAATCTACATAAGCAACCTAATCAACATTGCGAGTTGCGACGATTCAGATATAGATGAAATAATCCACCATTTGCTATCGACTTGTTGTAGAGCTGAGTCTGTGACTAAAATAGCGTTTCAGTCTAACTTAAACTACTTATATTCACTAGTGCACCATTCAAAATAAGCTTGCACTGATTCACAAAGAAAGGACACTAGAGGTGATTTCATTTAGTAAGCAGTCGCGCTATCATATCTAGACTTGACTTACACAGCGAGGTCGATGCTGAAGCCAGCCAGCATCGACTGCTACATCCAGCAAAAGGATGCACTAAGCACAACCTTACTCACGCTGATCTACATTTTGTCGATATTCATCGAGGAAGAGATCCAAAGCATGAACCAGCACAAGTTCATGCTGAATGTCAAGAACTCGAAGGCAAGGAGCCAGGTACAGTTGATTGATAATCAATAGGACAAGCAATTTGCGAATTGAGTCAACTTTCAAGCAGTCATTCATACTCTTAATGAAGTTGTTGATGCGGACATCAACAAGCTTTGGTGCAGCGAGAGCCACAATGAGTCTGCATTTGTCAAACTTGTCCTCGCTATTTGATTTAGCGTCATCGAGCACCACAAACTGTTCATTAACTCTGAGATTATTGAGTGAGATGCAATCTGCATAATATCAAAGCTCTGCATGGACTATCAGGTCGTCACTGCTGAACTGAATAGCACTGGTTGTGAAAATCAGCAGCAAGTCAGCTGCGGTTTGACAAAAATAGTACGAGTGTTGTTTTATTTTATAGACCGCAAATAACGATAAAAATATGATCGAGGATATCATATGCAATAAAATCATAAAAGCGATTAGTAGTACTGAAGATGCTTGTGAAAGTACTTGCAACTTGATCAAAATGCTTATTTTTAAGTTTATGTCCCAGTCCTCGCTACAAACCAACCCCGAGCAGCAGTTAAAAACTGAACACCGAGTGTCTAAAGGTCACCAAGAGGACGTTCAGTCTAATCCTCCGAGAATAATAGTTAAAATTATTAAAAAAATTGAAGCCGAAATAGCAGAAATGAACGATTCTTCATCACGAAATAAAAATGTGAATATCGACCGTATCACAGACTGAATCCAAAATAGTAATTTAATCGTTTAACATTTAACTTAACAGCATCCAGTTGTATAATTAACTATCGCGTTAGATTGCGAGTGTTTAGCTTACAATCTCAACATCGCCTCGAGATTGCTATAAAAAGCGGATTTATTAACAAAATAAACTTGACTAATATCTGCCTCTATCTGTGTTTTTATATCACATGAATTAAAATGCTTTAAACTATATATAAATTAGCGCAAATTAAAATCAATAACTATAGTACTCGAGTGAATAGTTCAAAGCTTTCCGATGCTGATGCTATCAAGGATCCAGAACTTCCTGTGCTTGTACAACTCATTAGATAGTGTAAGCTTAATCTTCCTTCTTTTCAGTGGTTTAATATAATTCTACAAATGAGTGGTTTTAGTACAAGTCCAGAATTTGCTTTATCAAACTGACTACGAGTTTAATATAAAATCCAAATGACTAAAATCACCATTACAAGAAGACGTTGTGAGTCCTCGCATAGTCAGTGATCTATCCAAAGGTGAAGTTTTTTTATTAAAAAAATGAGGAAGAACTAACCTCAGCTAAATAGACTCAGATGACTCACAGCCACATGAGGAACGTGAACTGCAAAAGCTGAGACAAATGCTGTTGGGCTTGATAGCAAATAGAATTTTGGATAAAACTTCATATGTCAGGAAGGAAGCTCTCGTCGCGATTACTCAAATCATCGAGTCGGCTTCATGCAGCTACCCTGTGGAGATTCAGTGGTCTGACGACCACTGAATCTTCGTACAGTGAGGCTGGATTAAACTTAACCTTGATCGAGTGTTTCAGAGAGTCCAAGATACCGCAGTGACAGTCAGAAAGCCTGCCCTCCAACTACTGAGATTTATTATAAAATCAACAGGTATTCGGAGTTTTATTTGTATTGATTTCTTCCTTGCGATTAGTAAAAAGTTAATTTTTTTGTTTCGAAGCTGAATGCGAGAGTATATAGACTTACAAAATGACAAAGAATGATTTGAAGAGGTAAAACAAACTGCTGTAAAAACACTTGATCGCAATGAAGCTTTAAAACTCGACTCAAAAACTTCAACTGTAACTGATTATTTTACATTTTCACTATGTTTACAAAAATTTAAGCCTGAATTGCTATAGAAGAAGACAGTGAGTCAGTGGATACAAGACCGTTATGGTGTGCTTTTGAACCTCCTCGGCACTCAAAATCTCAGCGATGTGTCTGAAGTTATCAAGATTATTGTCGAGCTTCATCTTAAAAATCTATCAGTCAGCCAGTTCGTTGCAAAAATAATGCAACTAATGAAGCCGAAGGTCCTTCAAAATCCTGAAGCCTCAGGGTATAATTATGATACTGAAAATCAAGAAGACTGTGGAAATCAAAAATCAAGCGGAAAGCTAACTGACATCGAAAATGAAGCGCTAAATGGCCTTGTTGATCTATTCCTGCGAGAAGACTTAACCGAGGAGACTAAAGAAAACAACTTGCTTGCTCTTATAAAAATATGAAGTGAATGTGATGAAATCTGAGTTGAAAGGTTCATCCACCAAGTGATCGCTCAGGGAATCGTATCTCGACAAATCGCAACTCGTCTGTGGGAGTCGTTCATTAAAGGACTACAACACAAATCGATTGATAATTGATACAATTTAAAGATATTAAGAATCTTTGCAAATTTCAGCGGAGCAATCGGATCATTCAGTCAAAATGTAATTTTAATTCGACGCTTTACTTTGGTAACTTTGTATTATAGCAAGATTGAAGGCTTGCAACTGCCTTCTTGACAAGAGAAAAAATCGATGTGATTGAACGAGTGATCGTAGACCAATTGGACTCAAAATCTCCAGATTTTGTACTCGTCAAGCAATGATTTTTAATTTGAGTTGATTCGATGTGCAAAAAGGACAACACAGGTAGCATGATTTATTAATTTACACGTATTTGCTGCTTTTGATCATTACATTTATTTTCACTGTAATTTTCGTGCAGTTTTAGGTCAACAAGATTCAGTATGCTTAACAGTTAGTTTATAGAGTACAGTGAGTATCGTAACTTCATGAAGGACTTTTGTAAACTAATCTCAGCCCATTTTGGAATCCAAAACTGCCATTACGTCGAACTCGTTGAAGTATTTATCGATAAGTTATTCAACCAGTTCTGACTCAAGTCTCTTTTTGAAGATAATATTGCTGAAAGCAACCAGCTGAGTTTTACCTTAATAAAAATTAGAGTAAATCCAGAAGAAAGCAAAAGCCATACTCACACATATAAAATAGCTGAAGATTTTTTGATCGAGTGAATGAATAACTTCGAATCAGACATCTCAAATTTTGATATCAATAATGATGATAAATTAGCACATTTATTATTTATTATCGGCCATGTCGCTACAAATTTATCAAAATTTGTCGACCAACTAACCACAATAATGAAGCTTAAAACTGAGTCAAAAAAGCTAGAAATCATGCGTTCACTTAACAAATCAAGCTCAGCCTCCGTTCATGGTTCAAAGCCAGGCCGTAGTGGTTCAGTCGATGATGAAATTGAAAGAAACCTGATCGACTGAAACGAAGATCAGCTCGAAGCTGATAAAGAAAGACTATGTGAAATTCTTGATTCGATTTTCACTAAGAAAAGTGCAATTTCTAAATATTTTCCTATAATCTACGAAATCATCGATTCGATTGTAAACAAATCCACGGACTGTGAAGATGACACAGACGTTCAACTGTTGCCGCTTGAGCAAATATGACTAGTCACATTCTGAAAGCTTATGGTGGTCAACAAGACCTTTTGAGAGGACAACATCAGCAAGTTATTCAGTCTTCTGTCGCTTGAAAGCTTCAACCCGCACAATTGCTTAGTTTGAGTCCAACAGCTATTTATTCGGTACCCGCTTGTGCTAGACAGCTACGAAACGGCATTTTACAGTGTTCTCAGCCACAAAAGCGCACGTGTAAGGTTTGAGGCTTGAAGGCTGATCGCACATCTCGCTTTGACGGATATCATCAGGGTCAAGTTGTGCTTTCCGTACATCTGCAGGCTGCTTCTCGATGACAGCAGTGAGGTGCAAGCCACCGCTAGGCTGTTCTTAGACAAAATGCATTTAAAAAGTAAGTGGCGACGTTTGGGGTAATTTACTGTCTAGGCTGATCTAATGATAACACTGCTATTTACAATTTGATCCCCAGCGTGATTCAGTAAGTCTCAGCGGTAATTTTAGTAGCCTCGAAAGGTTCAAAGAAGTATTTGACGTATTGGTGAAGTACATCAGCAAGGAGAGGCAGATCAGGTCTCTTATTGATAAACAATCGAGCCTCCTTGCTCAGGCTTACTCGTACAGCTCGATTGACTTCAAGCTTGGTGTCAGCAAGAACTCATTAAACCCGAATATTAAGGACGGCATTCGCGATAATATGCAGTATATTTTGAAGGTTCTTTGCAAACAACATTCAGCAAGGGATGAGATTGATTCATAAGAAATTGATTTATAAATTTATTTTGAGTTGGGCAATTAATTTGCTTAGCCTAGTTTTGAAATCAGATGGGCTGGGCTATGTAACGAGAGAAAATATATGCTGTTAAATTACTATTATTTAGTTACAAGATTACTATTGAAGAAAATAATTATGATTTAGAATTAAAAGTTTTAATAAAATTAAATAGTAAGTATATGAAATTAAAACTATGTAAATGATTAATTTTAAAGGTTTATAAGATTAAAAAAAGTTACTTTATATTCATTTGAAAAGCTCAACTACAATTATCTCTCAAATTCATTACACTAATAAAATATTAAAAATAGCAGGCTCTTGTACCTAAATACCGTGACCAATGTCTCAACCTCTCGGTCACAAGTACAATATCATTCAAATATCAATTGAAATGATATAAAAAGTATATAAAATATGTAAAAAATAAAATACAATTATTACTCTCAATTATAATTGAAGCTCAATATTAAAAATGAAAACAACATTAAGCAAGTCGATCGCATCTTACAAGCAAACTCCGAAACTTGGAAAGGGGGATAAAATATCGTCGAAGAAAAAGAAGCGAATTTCAAACGTTATCGGGATCTTGGCGACCCCCACGGGACCGAAAAAGATTTTGCAGAGCCCCGTTAAGAAACCGTCATTAAAAATTATTCATACCCGGAAATTGCATGAAGGATTCAGCCACCGACACAAAGGCGTGAGAATATGGAAGATAACAGACGTGCACCAGCTCAGTCCTCCTGCTAACTTTCAGTATATGAACCCCGCCAGCTACGGCCACGCGGTCAACGACGCCGATTCGACTATTTCCTACAGCAGTTCTGAAAATTGGTACAAAAGGAGAGCCAAATTCAGCAAAAGCAGTAACCGAAGTAGCAACCGGGGAAACTCTGCTTACTGCGACGGAGTCGACGATGGGCTCGTCAAGGACTTATTTGGGAAGGGCGAAGACATCGAAAACCACAGTGCGAATATTGATCACAACCGACTGAACAATCTGTTAGCTTTAATATCGAATAAGTGCGAAGATCACAGTATTTCTAAGTTCTCCTCCCACCTCAATATCAGCCCGATGGGGAATATCGAGGAGATCCCCGAGAACCCGTATCTTTTGTGATCCGAAGAGAACACCGAGCGCGTGACTGACAAGAAGAGAGCTTTAAAAAGCGAAGCGAAGGAATAAAAGTCGCAAAAGTACCGAAATGTAAGCTCCCCTTTAATTTTTATTTCACGCCGTATACTCAGCAACATCATCAATTTAATTTTAGCACTAGATGACGAATTCGTCGAAGAGATCATCGAAGATGAAGAAGACATGAAGTCCAACAATGAAAGCGACGATGTCGTAGATGAAGTCGGCGATGTTGAAATGCCTATGGGTGAAACAGGCCAACGATTTCACGAAACTGCTCTCTCAGATGACGACTATGAAAGCGTTGTCATTGAGAAAGTCCAGAAGGATAATAAACCTAATAAATACTTAATTGCATCACATATTGTACATGAAGCGAACCACCACCAGTTGTCTTCAAAAGTGTTGAAAGCCCCGAGTAACGAAATAGAAAGCAAAGCGAATCTGTTTAACCAAAGAATGTCGAACAAGTACTCCAACTCATACGAGTACAAGAGTAAGCAATTTTATTAATGATAAAAAATGCGAAATTAACCACGAATAAATTTCAGTTTGTTTTAACTTGACTTCGCAGATTTATTAATTTTCGTTCCTCGTGGTTGTTTCATCACCTACTGATTGGCTTAGGCAAGACAATCAACAACAGGGTGAAGCAATCGATCAAGGACACTATTGACGAAGACGAAATCAAAGAAGTAAATTTATTATCACCTGCTTCGCTCTTAACTGCACCGATAGGAAATCAATGTAATCGACGACGACTCCGATGACGAAAAGCCGAATGAGAAACTACGTAAACGGTTTATGGACAAAATGACCACCCAGCTGTCCGCAGGAAGACAGTCCAAGACCTCAAATAACCAAAAGCGCGAGATTATTCACAAAATCGCCCATGAGGCTGAAAACGTGAAAGGTTTGGTTTTGACTGACTCTTTAGCGACTCCAGACGTGCATGTGAAGCAGAAGGGCCTCAACATGATTGAGCTCGAAGTCGACGCAATCGATGACGACTCAGAAGAGGACAAGCGTGAAGGCAATACGAACTAAGTCAAGTGATTGCAGCACAAAATCAACCTGGTATTAAATATTTATTAGATTTTATCATCCAAACTACTTATACTTTTCATCTTTAATTTTACCAACAATATGAGTTAAGTATCATTTTTATAATCAAGCCAAATAGAATAATGATTTTTGTGAATTAGTGAAGTAATTTTACAAGTTTAAAGTTGATTCAATATACCTCAGCTTATTACAACTGCCACTAGGTATGTGAGTGTTATTGTCAGCGAGACGATAAATTCTCTTTACAGTCGTACAGCATCTTCAGTGTTTGCTAATGAGTCACAGATGCCAACTTGGCTGAGTCTAGTAATCCCGTTTATTTATTTTAGTAATTAGGGCCTAGTTACATTAACTTATTTTAACATTCACATAAGTATCTTACAAATTGCATTTTTATTACTGATATTGCGATTGTGAGTTAGCAACATTCACAATTGCTGATGAAATAGAGGAAAGTAGTGCTTTATAGTATTTAGCGAATAAATGTGCTTAATCAAGAGTGATTTTAATATTGCTCTCTAATATTCAACTTTTGACTATTAGCGTTTGTTGTATTATACATGACGACTGCTTGGTACAGATTTAAGCTTAAGCGCTGTAATAGCTTGATATTAGAGAGTGATTGGTATCAACAATTCTGCGTTTTTAATAATTAAAAAATCAGTGTTAATAATTGTATTGAAATTCTTAAATATTAAAAAAGATGAAGTGCGGTACTTGAAACGCGAATATAAGCTCCACCAACAACTCGAGTAAAGTTTTTAGTAGTTGACGCCATGCTCTATGAGAAAACTGAGCTCGAGGAAGCTTTACAGAGCAAACAGACAGTCTTCAATGACCTGCTTGAGGTATTTGTTTTTAGCTAAATCAAATACACTTTGATTTTTAAATCACGTTAATGCCACATAAATTCAATTGTCGTCTTTAGCACTTGAGATTCATCCTGTGAAGGCTAGTTTAGAGTGAAAGATTCCTAAGTTTTACCAAAATAAAACTGAAAGTTCCCAAATTGACGGATGTAAAGATAAGGCTGAAAGAACAAACTGAAGATACGAAAAGGACGCTTCGATTACTGCTAAATAAAGTAGTTGACTCGATTAATAAAGCATACCACACAGAAAGAAATTACATGCAGAATAACAAAGGCCTTCACAGTAGCAACCCTGAGCTTTGCATCATCCACATGAAGAAAATAGAAGCTTTCTGAGCTAAGGATTCCGAGCTTATTTGAATCGACTGCATACTTTCAGAGAATCACAAAGATCACAAGCTGACTGCTCTTGATAAAGCAGTTGAAAAGGAGAACTACTTGCTGACGCAGAACCAACAGGAGATGGCGAGCTACAAACAATCGCTCTTAGCTGATGAGGAGATGTTCACTAATAAAATTGATTTATCGAACAAACAAGGTAAATACGCTTATTTATTTTAAAATAGAGACTGAAGAAATCACCAGAATTTTTGAAAAATTCCGGAAGATTATCGAACAAAAAGAACAAGAGCTCAAAGCAGCTCTTGAGAGTTCATACAGACAGATAAATAGCTACTGAAGCTTTAGCATTGCGAATATCCACGAAAAGCTGCGACTTATCGACAGCTATACTAGCCTGTGCACTTGAAGCACATCTGAGCCGCACATCAACATACTAAACTACTTGAAGCAGTGCAAGAGTCGAGAGCAGATTTATCAGTCTGCCAAAAGCCCAATTAATTGAGACCAGAGTCCTCCAAAACTCCAAATCAACGTCTTTGAAGAGATTCAGGCAATCTGCAAGTTTATGTTGAATGAGTGCAAAGGGCTGAAGGTCGAGTGCAAAGTCGAGCACAAAAGCGGCTGCAGCAAAAAGGCAGTCTTCACCCGACCGGCTCCAAAGGTCACAAATAACACAAAGAAGTCATCGATTCCGAGGATCCAATCAAAACGGTGAACAAGCTCAAAAGATTTCGCTGGAACTGAAAATGCAAATAAGACGAAGAATATTGAGAGTGATAAAAATAATAAAAGGATGACTTCTGCATTTGGAAGGAAGATTTCTGCTTGCAATCCTCCGAGTAAAGGCATTAATCACTCTTCACTTTTGGTGAGCCACCAGTCGTACATCAAAGACAAGGATATTAAGAAGTCCTTCATTCGACAATCTGAGAGTATGCGCTAGTATTTATTGTAGCACTTGCTTGAGACTTACTTTAGCTTCGCTGCAGTTTTAATATGAAATATAGAGCAAAACAACAAAGTCAATATATCTCAGAATGATGAAAGCATGGAGACTAACTTCTTCTCTGAATGGAAGCAAAGCACCTTGAAAGTCGAAGATGACCTGATCGCTTTCAACATTGACTGTGAGGAGCCTCCTCAGCCTCAGGTGTATTATCAAGGTATAATTTAAATGCAAAAATTTATTAAAAATGCAGATTTAAATCGATAAAATTTTTAGAGCAACCAGTAAAATCTTCAATGCCTAAAAGAGACAATATAAAGATCGAGTCGTGCAAAATCGACAAAGAATTCATTACGAATAAGTTAAACACGAGTAGAAACTTTTTATGCAGCTCTTCAAGCACATCAAAGCCAAAAGACATCTCCTGCAGTTTAATGGAGAAAAGAAACCTGAGGAAATAAAGAAAAGCAAGACTCTCAAGTGCGACACAACCAGTCCAACATCGTGACTCGGGACCACCAGCTCACTGACATCGAGAAAATCGTGAGTCCAGTGAAGGAAAAACTATCAAAGGCGATTTGTCAGATTTCAACACGAAGCATCATCTCGCACACGACCTCGCATTTCTCGAACATTTCGAGTCGGATTCAGCGATTCCACGATCACCATTCTGTCGTCTCGACGATTGCGAAGAACGCAAAAGGCGCAGCTCAGAATAAGGAAAATATTAGCGTCGATGTGGACTTAAACAAACTCGAATTAGGTGAGTCAAATTTTGGTTTTTATCATGCTGTTTGCTGGGTTGACTCACTGATAGCTATATAGACTGCTTTGCTAACGAAATCGAGACACTGAATGTTAAACCGTCCCCACCAATCGGAAATATCAAGCGAAAGGATATCAAAAGTAAGGCCTTGGTTTTGTTAATACTACTGCTGCTTTGGGTAACGGGTTGTAATCGATTGAATAGAAAATAACAGTGTGCTAATTCCAGAGTCGTTGTAAAGAATTTCCAATGTGATAGAAATAAAATCATCATGCTTTTTTATAATTAATTTCTCTATTTTTGATTTTAAAATTTACATATTTGGTAAAGATATTGGGAATAGGCACAAGTGAGGCTACTTTTAAATAGATAAAGTTGAATGTTGAGAAAGTGAAAGTGAATGTAAGAGAAATATCTGATAGTCGTATGCATAAAACTTAAAATGTGCATTGTCAAAAAGCTAAAATTGATTTATTGAAGCTTGCTGCGTTGTGGTTGGTCTACTTCATCACCATTTTGTATCCAACTTTGAAAGCAGGTGAGGTTTCTCCGTTTTCTTCACAGTTCCTTTGTCGACCTTTACTTGGTTTCATACTGTATCCTGAAAACCCGGAGAAGTCGTTGTTGCCTTTGCTGTTTGTTACCTGGTCTTCATTTTGGTCTTCTTTGATCTCTTCGACTGAATTCCAGTCGTTGCTTGATATAATCGTCTGTCGAGTCGTCATTTTATATCCGTTATTTGCTATACGTTGAAATGATCAAAGCGATAAACGAAAAACAGCAGTTTGTTAAATCTCCGCAATGAACTCAAATTACCGAAATCATCAACACTTTTGCTGTCACTAGATTTATAAAATCAGAGTCCTTTAGTTTCTTCATCGGAGTCTGAGTCCGACTCGTCAAGTCTTTGAGGAGGAACATAAAGAGAGAAGTCGAAGCTTTCGCTTCGCTTTCTCCTGCTCTTTCTCCTATTTCTCCGAATCGACTCTTTGATGAGTCCTTTGGTGTCTAAATTCACGACTTAGCGATAATGCAAAATAGCTAAAATTGATTTTGCGGTTTACCTTGCGACTTCTTGCCTTTGCGCTTGAACTTGGTGTCTTCCTTCTTGAAGTGTTGCAGCGAGTCGTTGAGGAACTGCATCGATCTCGATCGAATGAAGTTCTCCCGATTTCGAATCAAAAGCTCCTCTGACTTCAGGATCTCCTCGACTTCCTTTTTGCAGTCGTTTTGGCTCTGGATGCTGAGCAGCTTTCTTAGCGTTCTGTTTTCGAGCTCGAGCTGTGCGACTAACGAATCAGTATCTTCGTGATTTAGTTCGAAGCTAAATCAGCTGATCTTGATAGCGCTGATTGCACAGATCATCTTGCTGCTGAGTTCTTTGTTTACTAGCTTCAAGTGCTCGATTTTATTTATTTGCCTCGTCAAGCTTGATCTGGAAGTTTGTTCGCTCGTGGCTCTGCTGCAGCTTGAGCTGTTCGATCTGCCGATTGGCTTCCTTCAACTTCTCAGCAAGTCTTATTGTTCACTTCTTGAGGATCGAACTGTCCTGCTCGGTCATTGAATTCTTGCTCTCTCTAATTTTCTTGATCGAGTCGTTCATGACTTTAAGTTGCGACTTAAAGGTTGTCAGAAGCGAAAGCTTTGGAAGCGGTTCGTATTCGTCTCTTTCAAAGTCTGCATCGTCAGTTTCAACTGCACTTTTGAGGGCGTCTCATTCACCAATTCTATTTTTGAAGGTCGGTGTAACGTTGAGATTTTTCCTTTCCCTAAAAAATAAATAGACCAATTACTCTTTGTCTTGATTGCGCATTTCTCCGCTAATATCGTAGTCGTCGATCTGTGCGAGAGGGTGGAGGTCGACGCCATCGGACATTTGCGACTTTCACTTATCATTTCCAAACTTCGGCAGATCCATTTGTGAGTTGTGGGACGGCGACCGCTCCTTCGCGCTCATCGATAGAAAGTTGCTTCTGGGTCTTTCAAGAGCCTCGAACTTATTGTCTCTTTTAGCTGGACCTACATTGGCTCCTTTGCTCTTTTTAGTCTCGGCGGACCTGTGGTCAATATTGAAGAACTTCGCATTTGTGATTCGTGATCGAGATCGAGTTGCCAGCATCGTCTGGGAGTAAGATTCATTCATGTTTTGTAGGAAATTACTAACCTTCGCGTTCTCGTAATTCTAATAGCCAGTAGTAAATCACACTTACTCTTGAGCTTATCAGCTTCGACTGGGACATGTTTCTTTCAGCTTTGACAGGCTGCTTTGATGAGACTCCTTTGCAGCCAGAAGACTGCAGCTAAACTCGGTTAATCACAGCACAAAATAGCGGTTTTAAATATGCAAAATAAACGCTTAGGCTTTTTGGAGTCATTTTTTATAATTACCTTTCTTTCTGTGCTGAGGATCTTGCTATTTTTGACTACTTTCTTCTGGCTTGACTGCGTGGCCGAGTACAGATTGCTTTTGTGACGCTTATTCGATTCCGGAGCTATAGTCAATGTGTGAATCAAAAACGGCAGGTGTTAGGTAATCGCTGCTATCTACTATTTTTTATTTTATAACAAGCTGACTCAATCTTGCAGGCAAAAGCTAAAATTTTTGAAGGCTCTGTTTAGTTCGAATTATTATATATTTTTAATGTGATCAAAATAGATTTAAACTCATTTATATCTATTTTTAATTGAGTTTTAGTATTTCGCTCGAGCTAAAGTTTAGAATATTTTTAGAATAAAAATCAACATTTATTATTTTGAGAGATGTATTTATTTGTAGAAATAACAAAGATAATTTATAGCCAATAATGCAATCAGAGCAAGGTTTGTTTAGTTATTAATCTTTTTAATTCTGATAGAAATGTAGATTTTAACCTTGATTTTCTGTTAAATCTAATAATTACATTTGTGATTTATCTAAAATTAAAAGTGCATATTATTTCGATAATCTAAATCCTTATTGACTTCTAAATACTTGTGTCTTTGTCTTGTATTGCTCTCGCCAACAGATAAGACACGATCAAGATAAATAGTTCCAAATATAGTCTAAATTAACATCTACATTCTGCGATTTTATGCTCAATTTAATTAACTTTTAACAACCTTGTTTTTGCAGCCAAAAAGATAGCGATTGCGAATATCTCAAAACAACCCGTGCTTACACATAAATTCCTGCTGTTTCTTCGAGGCTTTATCATTAACTTTCTTGACAATTGCGTTTTTATTTTGGACCGTTGATGATTCTTGTAACTCCCTTTGTCTTTTGCTGTTGAGGCTGGATGATTCTTTTATGAGATCCGCTTCTTGATTGCATTTGTACTTCATCTAAAGGCGATTAGTAAAAATTACTCAAAGCACCAGTCGAACCGAGCTCAGGCTCGATCAGTTTTAATGCCAAGCAAGGCTGTACTGAGTCAACTTACCGCAAAGGGCGTTTGTAGATTTCTCAATCACGTACTCGCTGCTATATTCAAAACGGTCGATTGGGCTTAACTCTGCGTGATTTGGCCGAGTAAAGTAAGTAGAAAGCAGTAATTATTAGCTAAGCTACAATTGTAAATTTGATGGTTAGTTAATAGCCTAATGCGTACTCTAAGCATTCAGGACTCTTATCCTCCTCCATTTATTGATTGTTATATCAAGCTTAATTATTTTATTTTAAATAGTTAGCTTGCACTTGCGAGATCCAGCAATCAATATTGAGATTATAAAATATTAATGATCAAGTATGTGTCTTCGAAAGCGATCGGCTTTAAATTATGCAAAACAAAGCCGCTGTTTGTATTCTTACCTTTGCTGTCGAAAACAGCCAAAAGCCAAAGATTATGAAGGATAAATGCAGATGTGAGGTATTTCATGTTACAGCCACAATATCGGTATTTTTGTACTGCAAACGGTGCAGAAATAGACTTGATGATGAACATCTACAAAACAACTGATATCAGTCAACTTGTTGAGTTTTACAGAGCTCATATCAGTCGAATTGAGGGTACAGATGCGATAGCATTTTTATACCAGGCGAGGCGGATTTGAGACTTCGAAGATGCGTCACATAAATAAATCACTTAAATTCATATCGATACACGCAATTAAATAAAATACTATTCGAGATTAACAGCCTCGGGCCATATGCAATCTGCATGTTCCTTGATGAAGTCGGCGCCTGCAGAGACAACACATACATGAACGATTTGATTTCAGTGCTCAAGAGTCACAAGCTCAAAAATGTACATAACTTAGTGAACCTTTGTGTACTCAACACTGACCAAGACTACGAACTCGACAGTATCAAAGATTTAACAGCGCTGAGGCTACTCAGAGTCATGACACATCTTGGAGTCATTACTATGCACAGGTAAAAAATTGCTCACATAAAAACTTAACTCGGTATAGGAGACTTATCAACATTATTTCCAGAAACGACATCAGGTATGTAAATTTGATATATCAATCAAAATAAGTCATTTTAGCTAATCGATATTCAATAATAAGCAATTTAACACATATCAATCTATATTTACCTTGATCAACTTTGATACTTTTTATAGTAAAAGTAATAATTTTGAATAATTATACAACACCAAAAATTCAACACATAAATATAACAATTCATTTTTTAAGTAATTATGGTAATAATAAAATCTGCAATTTAAATGACACAATTTATTATCCCTCTTAATACTCAGTAACTTCGCACCTGATAATACAAAAAGTGAGTTAATTATATACAATTTTTAAGCATTTTTTGACTAATTCACATAATAATTTTGCACAGCATGAACTTAACACTTTTTAGCATTGACTACGACAGGCTCCTTGAGCTTGTGAATATCATAAACGTCACAAATATGATCAGCGGGATTGATATAAATGATGTGACTGAAAAGCAGTAAGTAAAGAGATTTTTGCATCAGTCATAAGCAATTTACACGCTCTTTAGGACTAATAAAGACGGTAGCGAAGTACTTGAAGATCAAGACCTAATCTTGCTTATCAACGGGTCATTTGCAAGCTATCTCGATCGCTATTTCGTCACCAAAAAACCGAGTTTAAATCAGCAGCAAGCACTAAAGCTAATTGAGGCTCTATCATGGGGCCTGACATCAAATATGATTATTTCAAAATAGCACATTTGAGCAGATCCTTTCCTTCATCGACTACGACTCACTAAGTCTGAAGGACATGTTGCAGTATAGGAACTCATTAGTCTACAAAGAAGGAATCGAAGGGTACATCAGGCGCGTGATGGACTATATTTTAGTCGTAAAGCCCGGTAGCATCCGACAGTTGACTTTTAAACAGCTACAAGACCTCGTTCTCCTCATATCCCTCGGAAGCCATCATGCAAAGTAAGTATCAGTAACCTAAATTTAGGCCGACTGAGGAATGTAATGCCAGTATTGTTGCTGATTCAATGGACAAGATGTACAATTACTGATCGAATATCATCGACAGAGAGATCTACGATCTCGAGTCCAACATAGAGTCATTTTACAAATTAGTCTACATTTTCATACAGTCTCATCACATCACCGATTTCAATAATGTGATTATGCAAAGAGCAATCTTGTTAATCAACTCAGTCGGATTTAAATCGATCTCCTGTCCGACCAAAATCGAGATTATCTGGGGGCTTGTCAAGCTGACGAAGTCGAATGAGCAAAACTCGATCGTTAGTCACCAGTCGAAGTCGATCGAGCTAAGAGAGCATATCGAAGATCTATTCAAGACCGAGTCGCAGTCGAAGCTCGAACTCAAGCACGTCGAGTACTACTCCGAGATCAGCTTGTACCACAGTAATAAATTCATTCAGCTCTAAACAGCACTCCACACTACCTCAACCATCACTCAC
>JAGYYN010011760.1:0-24113 GCA_021441665.1 Euplotes cf. woodruffi 2 WChen-2021 | reverse complement strand
TTGTAGCATTTAGATTACTAGTTAAACTATTTTTGTAGTGGTACAAAGCGATTTTTTAAGTTTATCTAAAATTTAATTGAAAAGCTTGTCTAAATCTTATTTATAACTTTTATACTTCTGATTTCACTTTTTACAAAATTAGACCTCTGTGAAGTTATATATTGAAGTTCAAATAAAGACTGGTGGTTTAAAGTTATCAAAATTATTTACTTTTCCATTTTGAAATGGTCACAGGAAACCTGAGATCAGATTCATTAATAAAAATACAAATTTTGGGTTTAATCATAACTAAAATATAACATTTATCTATAATTACTATATAAAGTCTCGTTAAATTATTTTAATTGGAAGTTTAAAAATCTAAAAAGCTACAGTTAATGAGTAAGTTGCAATTTGTAACTCAAAATACTCGTTTATTTCTCTAAATTCCTCAAAGGTTCTATTATCGATACATCTGGAGATCAACCTGTGAAGTATTAAAAAGGCGACAGATAGTAATAACTCTGTGGGCGTTGGTTTGTGCAACGCATAGCCACCATTCATACCTGAGTTTTCCATAGTTAATCAATATTATTATACAAATGCTGATTCAGTTCATCTTCTTATTGAAGTCCAAATGCACTTTTGCTATTTTAATTTATTAGTCTCACTATCAAGACTATTTTAGTATTTTTTAAGCGATATAATTTTTATTTGCTAATTGAACTTAAATTAAGTAAAATGCGTACTGAAAACACAATATAAATTATATACTACTCGTATTGCTCTTTTATCATAAGAGAGTAGTACGGAAATTCAGTCTCTGTATATTTGAGGATCGTAGCGAGCTGTTTGCATTCTTTTCAGTTGTTTTTGCCTTTACACACCGTCTTCTTGCCCCTGACTTCGATCTCTGTGTTTCAAGAAAACTGCATCGAGCCAATATCGATTTCTGTCTCTCTTCCTGCAGCGTTGACAAGCACTATTAGTAAATTAGAGATCTGTGGGTGTGATTGTTATTAGTTTCCAAAATACCTAGCATTTCGATGTTTCTTGAGTCTAAGTCAAGCTTCATTCAACTTTTGCAGTTTAGTCCATCAGGCCCGCATTTCTTTGGTAGAGTGCATTTGCCTAACACAGATTTGTCTGAAATTTCGTATCTATATATTAATTTTAAAACTGACTTTATGCTGGTTTAATCTTACTTAATTTCTGAATTGCAGTAGTACTTTCCGTTTACAGGGCTCTTAGATGCCTGAGTTCCTTCGTCGTTATCTTCAGTCTGTTTGTAATCTGCTACTTTCTTCTTTACTTGGTAAATATCAGACGATTGAGTTTTTGCATCTTCGATAACGACATTTGGCTCGACAAAGGTCTTCTCGAAAATTTTGTAATGCTTGTTGTACACATGGTCTTGGATTTCGTATGCTTGCATTATGATCTTGCAAATCTAAAACCGCAGGTTATTTAGGCCAGAGACTGCTTATTTTTAATTTCATAAATAAAACGAATTTTTTAATTTCGCTCGTCTATAAACAAATATTTGCTTATTATACAGCTGATTTTGCTCGGCTTTTACTTATATAATATCTATCTACTGATGATAATGCGCGTATGAAGTTTGACTTTTACATTGAGTATAGTTTGAGATACTCAATCTAGCATTCAGCTGAATAATCGCGTTATAATCTATCTCAGAGTCTAGCTGTGATCTAAGATTACTAAATTAGTGGATTAAAACTAAACGTGTTGGATTCATAGGTTATTTCTTAGCAATATTGCCTAATATTACCTTTCATTTAACCGTTTTCATTCACTTTTCACTATGTTCTTCTATGTCCTTAATAGCGATTTTTTTATTACAGATCTTGCACTTTTCAGAATAATTTTGGACAACACTGATGATAATGTCGTCTCTATATAACTCCAATTTTTCATTGTTTCAATGAGGACAGTTTTTCTTTTTGAGTCTATAAACGCATTCATCACAAATGACTTTTTTGCAGCAGCTCATCCTCTGTATGTCTTCACGAATGACTTGTCATATGACACACGACAGTAAGTCGATGGTAGATTCCATTTTATTAATATTTATAAAAGCCTATATTTTGTAGTATATAAATATAAAGATCAATTGAATTAGAGTTTAAATAAAATTAAATAAGGCTAATGGACGATTTGAGCACTGGTCACTATGGAGCTACAAAAGTCACTGTGAATAAAAGAAGTCCCCAGGGCAAGTCAAGCAACCACAACCACAACAACAACCGTATGATAGCATCTTCTCCCTTTGTTTATTGCTTTTATCTAGATATGAATGCAATTACAGAGGAGTCAGATAGACATGATGCAGAGCATGATGACAGAGAAGTGGTAAATGAAGCTTTTGGCGGCTTTAATCATGCAAGCAAGATTTATTATCTATCGTCTAGCAATTTGCAACTAAGCATGTTCGTTCATCATAAAGCTAATTATGCTACATTACTTAATGTGAGACTGGTTATACAACTGAGTAACTGTATAGCACAAAAACAGAAAGCACTCAAATTTTAGAAATGACAACCGAAAAACTATTAAAGAATTTGCGTAAGTTTAAAAACCTTAACCAGTCAACTTTTCTGGTTAATTAGTAAATAAAAAATTTATTGAATTTATGATAAATACATTTAATCATCTTGGCTTTCAAAAAGCAAAAATATTTGAATTTATAGGTTAAAATTATTGTATAATGCAATTCATTTTTGCGTTTTTACGTTGATTTCGATATAATTTTGATATAAAAAATAACCTTTGGTGAAATAAAGTCTAATCCAAGTTTAAAAATTAATTTAGCTCGACATCAATCCCGACATATTCGAATTTGTTAAGCAAGCAAAGCCCCAATGCTGCTGTTAAAAATATTAAAGGTGAGCATAATCAAGATACAAATAAGCCTGATAAAAACGCAGTGCTGAGATATTGATTTTATACTCCGATTTTTGGTTTCTAATAATATTAATATTACAGAGCTTAATGCGGTAAAAGCCAAGCGAATGAGTATTGAAAAGCAGCACCAACCAGCTTATAAAGTCTTAAAGTAAGAAATACGATATTAATGCTTGATTTGTTCACCGCTCGCTCTCAGTATTTTACGAATTATTGATAGCAAGTTTAGCTTCTTCACAATTAACCCGATCGAGTCGAACAGTAAAAGCTGGAGCACTCCAGCTCATAAAAAAGTTTAACAGAAGTGAAAGGCTAAAGCAAAGTTTTAAACAAAGGAATATTGTGCAAAAGATGCCAAATAACGACCTAAAATGCTTGAGTCCTCAAAACCAAGACAGCTTTAGCAAGAAGAGCACGAGAAACCAAAAAGTGAACACAAAATTTGACTCGCCTTGTTCTCATATAAAAACTCACAAAGTGTAACTTTCTTCAGTATTTATTTTTAGTGAAATTGTGATTGAGGATAAGAAAGGAGAACCGCTGAATAACTCACGAATAATATCGAAAGAGTGTCAAAAGTAGCCCTTATGTCATTAAGCAAAAGAAGCTGTCACTTACAGAAAAAGGTTAGCAGCTGATTTAATCTACATAGAGCTTGATGTCCTGAGAAAAGGGTCTCATCCAAACGCGAATATCTTAAAAAGGAAATCACCAATGGCCGCACGATGAAAAGAAATCAAAATAACGACTCCTGAATATATGCAGCCTTTTGTTAAGCAGATAAGTCCAAAACAATTCTACAAAGTCGACGAAAGATATAAGAATACTATTGCCAGCAGGAAAGGAAGCGACTCCACGGGGTTTTCAAATAAACTAGTGAAGCTCAACGACCACATCTCGTATTTCGGAATCGAAGTTAGCGTGATGAATCTGAGGCCGCAGACCCAAGCTTACAAAAAGAGGATCACAACGAACAGTCTGCGGTTTAATAATAGCAAAATGCTAAGCTCGCCGAACTTGCATCACCGACGGTTCCAATCGACAAGGTTTAACAGCAGTTTTGAGAGAAAATTTCATGTCGATGAGGAGTCGCAGTCAAATTGAGAGTAAGACCAATTTATAAATTGTATTACTATCTCAGTCTAACATCATTATAGCAATTCTCAGTTTCAAGGTAAGTTGGAGATATACACACAAAATTTTAAATCATTTAACGCTGATAGATCAAAAAGAACTAGTCGTTGAGACACATAAGATCTTGGTAATTCATTAACATCATCAATAATCTCACATTGTGATAGCCAAAAGGATCAACTGGGAACTTTCGGTATTCAAAGCTTAAGAAAGCAAACAACGAGCAGTACAAAGGTCACCACAAGACTCTATTTTTGAAAATAAACAACAACAGCTATGATAAGAAGCTGAACATCAGGACGATTGACGACATTCACGAAGAAAAGGAAGACTTGTTTAGAGATCATTCAGAGTCTAATTTTTTAAAAGCTGAATCAGACCATTTCGGTACCGCTGCTTATTCGTTAAAACAACTAAAGCATTAACTAAATAAAAAATATTTTATACTTACCGCGAATTATTTATGATTTTAAATAAATCGAGGCTTTTTAGATAATTTGGCGAAACAGCAGAGCATAATACAGCGTAGTTCTTCTGACGTTGAACATTTAAATAGTAACAAATTGATAATATAAATTAGACCAAATGAACTCCTCTCAATGACTTGAAGATGATAAGATAAAAGTTGATATACAAGTCAAGAAAAATCAGGATATTTCGAATCAAATTGAAGAGCCTGAAGTACGAGTCACTGACATTAATCAAAATATAACTCGAGACTCAAAGTAATTATTCTTTACCTGCCACTTAATTTTTATAAATTAAAATTTGGTAAATTAGAGCTGATGAGAATAATTTTCACATGGCCTAGAAAGAAACAGCAACCAAAAATTAAAGTTGGACATTCAAGGCAAAAATCCTATACACCTGGAACAACGCTACACAGGAGGAAGCTGAATAAGCGAAATAACAACAAGGAGGAATTTAAAAGCTCATTAATCAAAGACCCTGAGTTTCAGGAAGAATACCTAAAAATGCTTAAGACAAAAATTAAATCAGTAAAGCGGCAGGAAAGTCGATCTAATATCAAAAAGAACAACGGATACAACATCCAAAAGTTTGAGTACAAAGATCAAAAGTCTGATTTTTGTGGAACGAGTACTCTTTCTTCAATTTACGCAGCAACGAAGTTTTCTTTCCCGATCAGGTATGAAAAATACTAATTTCTTAAGAAATTCAAAATAAGCAGCCAAAGCCGAGGTCAATCAGAAGCAAGCCGTCTGTTTCAGAAAGGACAAGTCCACTCAGGTCATACCCTCAGTCTCGCAAGACTTCACTAATTAAAGGTAGTCGGTCATTCGCCTTATTTTATAGGAAATCCAATTCTATTAAAGCAGAGTAAAATTCAGTTCTGCCCAGAGGCGAAGGAAAGGATACTGTTGCCACATCAAATATAAACGAAGGTATTTACTAACCTCATCTTATCGCCTACAGAAATCATTAACAAAAACAAAGGAATTTTAAAACCGATACTTCTCGCAAAAGGCGAGGTCATCGACGAATGCGAGTTCGACCCGCTCAGCGAAGACCAAGAAATACAAGAGTACCTATCTCCACAAGAGATCCACGCGATTCTCAATGCAAAACTAACGCAGCTGTGCCCGCCTGAGATAACCGACCAGATCATAAACATGACCGTAGCTGCAATCAGGAAGAAAGGTAGTGAATTGGCTTATGAAAATAGGCGAGTCTGTTGATGAAAATGAACTGCTTAAGTTTCAGAGCGACCTTTTTACAAAGCAAATAAGGCTCAGTCAGGCGTCTCAGTCAAAAACAAGTAAGCATTTGCAGTAAGGCTGCCTGATCTTTATTTTACTAATGTATCTTTATCACTCAAATATATCGATACTGCTCAGATTCAATTAGCGCGGACTCGTTGAAACATTTAATTGTTGGTTATATTAATTTAAATCTTCTCTAGTTGTTTAGGTTTTTTGAAAAGAACGCAAGAACTCCGCCTGTGGTTGAGTAAAATATGTAATACAGTAAAGGTGAAATACTGCTAACTACCTGTGTTTGAATAATCTATTGATCTCGCGACTAATTTATATATCGAGGAAATTATACAAAGTTTAAAGCGACAGTAGTAAATGAATAAAAATACATCAAGCAAAGATTTATTGACTTTAACTATTACACTCTTTGAAGTGTGACCTTGTTGTAGTTCGGCTTAATTGTCAACACGTAGATCTTCAAGTGGTCTGCAATTTGGTACACTGTGCCGTATGCAAATATCAGTAAGTGTATCGTGGATAGTGTAAACATTATTTCAACAAACAATGTTGAAATCGCTGTCGTCAAGTTATCATTTTCTGATAAATATCTCTCTGCAATGAAGCACAGGATGAACCCTAAAGGCAACAACTGGTCCCATGTGTATATGTTGAAGTGGAACTTCAAGATGCTCGTGATTATGAACTTCCAGCAGATCTGAATAAATGCGCAGAATATTACAGTGACGCAAAGAATCGGGTGATAACTAAATGTTCTGAGAGAAGGAATGATAAAGATTGTAATTACAAAATTCAATATGATGTATGCTGTGTACCTATAAAAATACTTTTTGTCGTTGCTATCCCCAATCGCTTTATAAGCAGTATAGAAAGTCACCGCTATTCCATTAAGTATCGAAAAGATTCCCAATATGATCATTATATTTTGGAAATTAAATTCAAATCTTAATATACTGGTAAGGAATCCAATATCAGCGGTTGCAAGTTTTGGTCCGATTATTGCTCGAAGAATCAGGACAATCATGTACATATAATGAGCCTCAACAGTTCCCATCTCTCCAATTCCAGTTCTGAGCTCATAAGTAAATCTTTTCTCGAATGTAAACAGAGTAAATATGCCCATTTGAAAGATAACGGCAACTCAGGTTCCAAATGAAGATCCATATGATAGAAAATAGCAGTATATAAGAGCTAATAAGCAGCAAGTGACTGCGTCTCATCCGTGGTCGAATAGTTCTCCAAGAACAGAGCTAGTCCCTGTTTTTCTTGCCTGTTTGCCGTCTAAATTATCAAAAAGTTGGTATATCCAGATAGCAACTGCGAGATAGATGTAGATCCAAGTTGAAAGCTGCTTTGTCATAGTTGAGTCTTCCATAATCATCGGGATGACACCAGCGATAACAACCAAAAGACCTGAGAAGGTGATCAAGTTAGGAGCGATGAAAGTTGGAACATAATTAATGCACCATTCCCAGAACACCTCCATGACGACACCTTCGCAGTAAGTCTTATGAGGGCTTTTATATTTGTAATTGGAGAAAGATTCTAAATATTCTTGAGGAATCCAACCTTTAGCACACCTCTCCTCCTTTGACTGAGCCTGGTTCTGTATCTCAGTTGAGCTTCTCTCCATCTTCTAATTATTAATAGATTAAATCCAATCAGCAGATAAAGACTATTATGCGACAACGTCAATATTTAATTTTAATAGTGACTCAAAGGACAGTTAATACTGTCCATATTAAATAATGTTGTTGTATATTTAAATATTATTTATTTTTGCTTTAGTCTACAAACAAATTATATATAAAGACAGCACAGAGTTTAGAATACTTATTAAGTTACACGTTGATTTATAAATTCAACAAAAAACAACGACCGTTATTATGTTGACCTAAAATTGGACTTTTAGATATTATCATCATCAAAATTATATTTATATTTAGTATTAATTATTCACAGAATACTTAATATATTATCAGATTGATTTAATTATTTCTACTTGAAAACAATAATATCAGTTTAAATTAATAAAAAATTATTTTGATATATAAATAAATCAATTTTGATAAAATTCTAATTAAATTATGAACAGCACCTTTTGTAGCTGGTTCATATATCAGTCGACTAAAATATGTAATTTATGCAGGAATCGACAGAATATTCCAAAAGTCTCTAACTATTTGCAATTTACTGTAAATCAGCAATCCGTCGATTTCACTAAATTTTGAATCGAATGTCAGTCCAAACTTGCATGTATCCAGAGATCGATGAGGAAGCCAGTTCTGCTCGCAAGAACAAAAGCATTCACAATTTAAGCGACGATTCTAAAATTACCATTGACGACCAGCACGTCAAGGGGGTGAATAGTGAATTAGAGCTTGAAGGACAAGAAAAACAGACGGTTTCCTCAACTGTGCTCGAGATCAGTAATGGATCTAACTCTGTATTAGATCTTAATGATCCTGCAAATACTCAATCAAAAACCCAGGCTGATCCGACATCACAAAAAGAAACTAAAGTATTACGAATTAAAGAAAAAGGATGCAACAAGCTCAATGATAAAGCGAAGAACTAAAAAACATAAAAAGAAGAAAAAGAAAAACTCAAAAACAAAGATAAAAGAACACTTGAGCGTGAGTCAAAGTAAGAAAATTATAGAATTAAACCCTCTCCATCAGAATAGTCAAAAGGTCAGTACGACTGAAGACTTTTGAGTCAAGTCTGTCTGAAACGAACCGATAAAAAAGTCGCTTCCAGTCATCGATAAATTCTGTACTGAAAGACCTGTCACCAAAAACAACGAAATATAAAAGAGATTTCGAAATGGAGAGAAATTGAGCCTTTCCATAATAAAAACCAATTGTTGAAGTCGACTCGGAGCGAAGCGCTGTCTAACTTCAAAAAGAACAATATCGTCAGCAACTGACAGAGAGCTGAAAAGATACACTTGAAGAAACGATTTAAAAAGGCAGATGACAAGCTCAACATCCACGAGTTTTCAGATAAAGAAACCCCGGATGCCAATCAGGCTTTAAATACAAACAACAGAATTAATAAAAATGAGCAATTATCAAGCAAGAAGGTCTTACCTAAAATTAGATACTCGAGTAATGATCACGGCTCGCTTGAAGAAAAAAAGACCACAACGGAGGCACAGAAGCAAAATCAACAAGATGTGCAAAAAGTGCATAAAATAGGCACTAAAACATCGAATTTAAGACACTCTCAAAACCGAAAGAAAGACACCGACTCGAGCGAGTACAGAGACTCTTCATTCTACGCATTTCAAAAAAAGAAGCAAGTCGAGGTAAAAAAAGATATCAGGTTCAAAAGTGAAAGAGAACTGAGGAGTATTAAGCGCAGTCGAGCTTCAGAGACCCCTTCACCGTATTTAAAATCTCTTGCGGCAAGTTCTTCAAATAGGCCGAAGCGAACGACTAAAAAGCCCGATTATTTAATATTTTACGACGGAGGGAAGACAATGAACGGAATCGCACAGGGCTACGACCAGTATTTAAATCTCAACGATCATACACTGATGAGGCCAACGAAGTACAATGACGAAGTCGAACAGCCTATCGAAGTAAATCTTTCTTTAGAAAGCTTGCTGCTCATGACGATTCATTCGCATTTGCACAGTAATGAAATTATTGGCTATTTAGGTGGATTTTACATCAACTGAGACTTCGTTAAAAACTACTCTGTGCAGACAAAACAGCTAATTTTCCTCCACCACTGATATCCTTGAGAACCGATCGTGCTTTCTGATGAAGAACGTGGTAAAATTGACCGAACGAGGAACGTTGAAGTCGATCCTGAGTCAGCAGATACAGCGAGGAAGAACTCTGAAGATAACGGTGAGAAGTTGCTTGCATGGTACCACTCACACCCGTTCTTTGAGGTTCATCCTTCACAGTTAGACGTAGCAAACCACTGCAGCTATCAGTCGCAGTGAAATAAGGACAACCAGCCTTACGTAGGACTAATCATCGGACCGTATACGAAATAGGATATCAAAGATGAGTTGTCGGAGTTTACTAAAATGCTTTCACACGATCGGGCAGACTCCATATGAACTAAAAGTCAACCAAATTCCTGAGAGGACGCTGACCCACAGCTTCATTAAAGAAGTTGTCAAGCTTGTCTCTTCTTCCTTCAGCAAAGAAGACAGAGTCAATATGAGTGAAGAATGGTAAGATTACTTTTATTTATATTATATAGGTGCCACAGCTTAACTAAATGCGAGAAGTTAGTCAAAAACATCAGGGATATACTCGATGAAAACTTACTGAATATCAAATCGTTTTCGCCGCTTGCTCGAGTCCAATCCAAAATCGTCTGTGATAAAGAGTACAAGACCGAGTTTGAAAAATAAATACCAAAAAACTAATAGTCTTTTTAAAACTGTGTCCTTGCTCAGCCAGGCAAATAACTTCAGCAAAGAGTCAATCGAAAGGAAAAGCAATATTATTGAACGAAGGATGACTCCAGATGGCTTTTATGAAATTGACAATCAAGAAAAAATCGATGAGTTTCTTGAGTTATTCGAGAATCGAATTAGACCAGTTATTGATTGAACCCAAAAGAAATAAAAATAATATAAAAATATATATTTAATTCTAACTTATCTCAATATTATATTGAATATTTTGATTCATTAAATTACTTGCTTCTCACGTAATTTACTAATCTTGTCTTCTGAATATCCCAGTAAGTTTGAAAGCACTTCGTCAGTATGCTGCCCAAGAGACGGAGGCTCTTTTACATCTGCAAAGTGATGGTCAGTGCCACTTAGGCTCACTGGGAACTTGACGTATTCAAGATCCTGACCGTATTTTTCACTATGGATCTTGGTTGTCATCTCCATGCCCTTAACTTTTTCATCTTCGAACACAGATCTTAAATTGTTGATTTCACTATAAGGAATATCATTTTTATCAAGCAATGGGATGAGCTCAGCCTTGTCGAACTTCTCAATTTTTGATTGTAAGAAGCTATTAAACTCGTCTGAGCTTTCGACCCTCTTTTTATTGCTGTTCCAGTTCGAGTACTCGTCATCAGTGATTCCAACAACTTTGCACAGCTTGATAAATAGCTGTTCAGTAGCTGCCCCGATGATAAGATACACTTGGTCCTTAGTTTTATAGCTTCCGTACGGACATATATTCGGATGGTTGTTGCCAATCCTCGTATAGTTAAAGTCTGAGTTCAGTGAAGAAAAAGGTACGTATCACATACTAAATATCGAAGATCTGAGCAAGCTCGCATCCAGTTTCATTCCTTTCTTCAAAGGATCTTTCTCTCGAGCAACTATTGCTGCGAGGATCGAGTTGCAAAGCATTTGTCCAGTAAGAATATCTGTAACAGCGAACCCCACCTTATACGGAGATCCTCCTTTTTCACCAGTGATCGACATGATTCCTGACATTGCCTGGATTGTGAAGTCTAAAGCTCCTTTTCGTGCCAATGGCCCCTTGTCTCCAAATCCTGAGACTGATGCATAGACCAAGCTCGGGTTGATCTTCGATAGTCGCTCATAGTCGATAGAATAAGCCGGGGTTTTATAGTCAATAAAATTATGCAGAAAGATGTCGGATTTCTTCACGAGGTCACTCATAATCTCCCTCGACTCTTCCTTTTTGAAGTCAAGAGTAATTGATTTATTTACAGCTGATTTTGGTGGGGATTTAGATACTAAAAGTAAGTGTATTTCTATTCATCGATAAGAAGTAGCAAGCATCTTTTCCTTCTTTTGCGTAAGGAGGTCCCCACTTTCTAGTCTCGTCTCCTCCGCGGGGGCTTTCTACCTTGATGACTTCGGCACCGAGGTCAGCAAGCATCATGCCTCAGGCTGGTGCTGCGAAGATTCTTGAGCAGTCGATGACTCGGTATCCTTTAAGAAATGACATTTTGATGCTAAATTTGATATAGATTCATTATTTAAAGATATATAAAACAGATTATGAGATTATATTTTATTTACAGTAATTATGCTCTAATTAATTCTCCAACTTTATAAATTTTATCTTATCTAATTAAGTAATAAAACCTGAGCATAAAATACGAATAAGCAAAGACATTGACTTTCTCATGCAGATAATGAAGAATTGAAAATTATTGATTATTAAATAAAAATTTATTTACCGATAATCTCTTTCGTTGTTATTTCAAAAATATCCAAAACTTTTAGCTGTTTTTTAGCTCCTGCTATAATATAAAGAATTACATATGACTCAGTTTGCTTAAAAAAATCATCTTACGGCTTGTTTTATTTCTTGTATTATTAACTGGGGAGATATGATTGAATTTGCGACTTGTGATTGCGGCAATTGTGCTATCAAATTAATCATTTAATAATTACATGAATATCCGCTAAACAAGTTTTGAACTGAGTTTCGACGAAGTAGAAGAGCATTCTCCTTCATCTTGTCGCTATCCTGGTCTTTCCACTCCTCATTGATGTTATTTTACATCGTAGTTATCGTCTTTATTCTATTTAATTATCAAAATAAAACAGATTTATTGCTTACTGGAGGAAGAAAATAGGATTTTAGCTTTTTACTATATAAATCCTCCCACGGGAAACTCGATAGCCAAGGATGGTCTAAACACAGTTATCATGATAACTAAGGAAAATAAAATCTGAAGAGATGGTTATTTTAATACAGCGTAGTTGTATCAAAAATTGATACCTTTCACTTCTGATGGGCCGTTGTAGCCGAGTCTTTTGCTCGGTTTTCGCAGAATCATCTTTACTTTGGTGAATCAAAATCTTTACCTTGTTAATAAAATCTGCAGCTTCTAAACTCCATCCGTGAGGGATATCATTTCTCTTGATCGAGACTTGTCTAAAGGCAAAGTGATTAGAGAACAACGAAATTTGGATTACTTTGAAAGTATGTGGTCTCTGATTTCTTTACGAGTCTGCCCGACGTAAGGTCTTTTACCGAACATTCACTCGTAGGCGATTACTCCGACTGCGAAGTAATCGACTCCAATGCTATGATTTTGCCTGCACATTACTTCAGGAGCTAAAGTAGATTGATTACAATTACAAGAAGTTACCCATATAGCCTGGGGTTCCGCTGGTGTCTTCGAAGTTATCTCGCTTTAAAAACCTTGCAATTCCAAAATCAGTAACTCTGACATATCCTATGAAAATAAGGATTTATGCAGAAGGCAATATTGAGATTACCACTATCATCGAGGACGATGTTCTCAGGCTTGATGTCTCTGTGAATGATGCCTTTGAGGTGGATGTACTCGAGAGCACTCACAATTCACGCAACGAAGAATCTCTAATTAATATTAATTGCTCACTTACAGTCTGGTCTTCAGTAAATTTTCGATGGTTTCAAATATGGAATCTGAGGTCACCACCAGAAAGCAAATCCATGACTAAATACAAGTTCTCTCGATCTTGAAATGCATATATCATATTTACGATAAATCTAATGCCAATGATGTCTTATCACTTACGGATTTTGCAAATCAGCAAGAATAATTCTTTCATTCATGACCGACTTGACCGATCTTTTCGATAGAACTCTAGCCTTTGACATTTCCTTCATTGCAAATGTCTTTTTGGTCTTCTTTTGCTCGACTTTCCAGACCTTTCCAAAGCCGCCTTTGCCGATGGCGTAGTAGTATAAAAAGTCATTTTTGGTGACAGCTATATTTATCAAATATTCATAGTGAAAAATTTCGGAGCACAGGTTCGAACTCGCAGTTTTTTATTAATAACCTCTACGTGATATCGATTAAGAACAACAAGCTATTGTAATAATGGTAAAGGATTTTACCTGTGATGCTCTCAGCCTCATCTTGTTTCGCGAAAGTACAATTTCCCATATTATTTTTCCAAGTTATAATTTTAATTAACTTTAATAACCCATCGAAGTGAAGTATTATTAAATCATATGATTTAACACTTGTGATATTGACATTTAAAATAGCTTGAAGCTAAGGAGACTTTTGATGTTTTATTCTGTAATCGCAGATTTTTACTTTAAAATTGATCGTAAATAATAAGTTGTCACTAAGAAAATGAGCATTCATTCTAACAGCCCTTCGTCCAGCTGTATCAAAGACGACACGTCTTCGAGACCAGCTGAGTTGGATCACATTACCGAAGACAATAGCAAGGACAAGAATGTTCAGCTATTTGGAGCTAAAACATTCACAGCAGGTAGACTATAAGCATCCCAATCTCGTATAGAGCTGAGCTACCAAAGACAGAATATTTTACGTCTCAAGCTGCCTGAACATCCGACATTTGACCAAATCATCAAGTTTCCGTGGAATGAAAGGTGGCTCAGAGGTTATGAATACGAGTTTATTTTAAAGCACTACAAGCAGTACTGCAAAAAATTTGGTTTCCAGCTATTCGGTAAATCTTGTTTAGCTTTAATCACGATTATCCTCACTATAAAATGACGTAATGTGTTGATGTAGAAGCTCATCCTTTGTCGATATACTCGCATCCTTTCAACGGGGAGATCTATTTCCTTGAGAATATGCACCTCCGCATGTTTGGGTAAGCCTGCGTTGACAACTTTAGCTTTCCGAGAATCGACAAGTTCGATAAGAAGATCAAGTGGAAGAAGATGAACTTCACGACTGACCTTCCGAAAATCAATCCGTGAGTCAAGTACCTCGTCGCCACTGGGAAGTTAAAAAGTACTTGCTACAGAATGCACGTCGTCGTACTTGCTTCGAAGTACTCGAGGAAGGATACTCTTGCTGAAGTCACTGAGATGATGAAGACTAAAACTGATGAAAGGTACCTTTCAGTCAATATTTATTTTTATCTTGCAAAAATACTAAAATCACCTGCTAAATGCTAAATCTTTTAGAGTGATAATGTGCCATATTCTGCGACTCAGCACTGGCAACCACTGCAAGTCCAGCAAGAAGTCCAGGAAGTATCTGAAGAACGACTTTAATCTCAGTGATGATTGAGAACTCGAAATTGACAAACTTGAAAAGAAATTTGAAGAGAAAATGGGAAAAGGCACGAAATTAGGCCCGAAATCAAGCTTCAAAAAGAAGACTCAGAAGACTGCGAGTAAAGGTACAAAGCATAGCATCAGTATTGATAAGCACGAACTCAATAGTGCTGAACAATTCGCAAATGAAGTACTTAAGGACTCTGAAGATCTTGATGGTACGAAATACTTAATTTTACTGCATTATTAACTAAAATTGCATATTTCACTAAAATTGTAATTATTAACTGAGAATATCAAAGTAATTAAGATATACAACAACTCGCTAAACTAGTTATTTATACATGAAAATTTAGATAACAGAAGTGTAGTAATACAGCCGATTGCAATGAGGACCAGATCAAAACACTTACAGTCAAAGCCTGCTCAAAGCTGATCAAAGAAAATAACATCAAACCGCAAGAAAGCCAAAATCCAAAAGAAGCACAAAGAATCAGAAGATCACAAAAACTGAAATAAATCACCTACTCAAAATAAGCTCGCGAACCTATCTAAAAATCAAGGCGTTGTTGATTGTAAAGTCGAGGTGGACCAAAAAGAGGAGCAGAAGAGCAATCCAAAAGCGCCGAAGCCTGAAAAACTTGATTTATTTTCAGTGAGTCCAGATCAAAACTCTGATTTATTTATCGATTATAAAAATAAGAACTTAGAATACTGTCACGAAGTCACTGAACAGTTCGAAAAGAGATCTCTACTTAAGTACTTTTACACATTTGCTGCATCGAAAGACAAAGTGCTTGCAAATATGATCGCGAATGAAGGAATCAAAGTAATTTCGCAGTTTGATTCATACTCGCCTTGCTGACAATGTCAAAGTTGCAACAAACTGCTTGTTTCTCCGCCTGCAAGCAAAATACATATTGCAAAGAGCAATTTTGGATATAGCGAAGGTAAAATGCACAAAGGAAAAATTCACAGTTATCATGAATATTCTGGACTAGACAACAATTGCTCTCCTCAGTCATTTCTGAGTAAATTTAACGCTTAAATTTGCTTGAATATGCTTCAATATATTTTAATCGTGAATATAGATGGTGTCGACATCATCTGTTATTCAATCAAGTCTACAATCTCGCTGATTTTCACTTTAAGAAACTAAACTAATTTTTAATATCGCTGAAAAACAGATATAAATGCGTGAAATAATTATTTCTATTAACAACGTAATTATTTACTTGAGCAAATTCTTCGATTTAATATCAAAAAATGTATTTCTGCGTGAATCTTTATTTTTAACGTCCGTGAGGTTCCTCCTTGCTGCTTCAAACCGAACTGACGACTCGAAGGAGTCAAGAGTATTCTTCACATGGCTTTTGTATTGCTTTACAGGGCTACTTTCGTGTTTTCCATTCAAAGCGTCGTCTCACTTTAGCAGAATGTCATGGATAAAATAATATCTGCCAATTTTGTCGTTAATCAGCGACTCGATATTAGCGTCTTTGTATTCTTTGACCTCAAATATTTGATTGGCACTTTCGAAGTTTGTCAGCAGCCTTGAGAGCTTAGTATTGTGCATATATCTAAAAGTAAATGTAAATACCACCGTCAATAACACACGAGTAGAATAGCTGACCTTTCATGACCAATCCTGTGGTTATTAATCATCTGCATTATGCTTTTGTCACCCATTGCGTTTATTACTTTCTTCTTCGCGCAGAGCGGGCAGAACTTTACAGATTCTGATTCCCCGTGTTCGTGAGACGTCACACTATGCGCGTGATTTCTCGTCACCGGTACTTTTGATAAATTAAGCTAGATTTTAATGAGCCCTTGCTTTGCTTACCTTAAAGCTTGCTTCTGAGCTTAAGTCCTGGTTGATCGAAGAGTATCCTGAAAACTCAACTGAATTGTTTAATTTATTAATATTCTGCATCGTTGGCATTGTGAAGTGGTCTTCTAAATTAGGACTCTCAGATCTTGGTATCTCTCTGATCCCCTGCAGCTCCTTTTGAATATACGAGTACCGAGAGTCGGTTGTATCGATCGTGACTCTTCGATTAGTAAAAGTACTTCTCTTTGGTTTTTCCAACTTATCTTTGATCTTTTTAAACTCAATAGCCATCGGGTCGTCTGGTTTTAAGTTTGATATGATGTTCATTGGGTCTTGGCCCTGGTCTTCGGTCTTTTTGACCTCCATATATTTACTTTTGACAGCGTCGTATTTCGTCGGAAGGTCTTTGTATTTACTTGAGCTTTTCCTTCAGCACTTTCGCCTCGTCAAGTATCGACTCAAAGATCTTTTTATTTTGCTTATTATCAATGTCAATTAATCCTCCGACGACATTATGTTTGATTTTTTGACGGTTATTTTGAAACAGTAGTCGCAGCTCCTATCTTATCAACAAGTTTATTTGTGATTTCCTTTGAATACTTTTATTTCTGCGAGAGTCTTGATACGCATATTCTGCATTCGTTTAATAATCCTGCGCCTCTGGTACCTCTCTCGCTGAAAGTCTTCTAAAAAGTAGATGAACTGGCGTTCTTTTATATCTTCTTGCATCTCTTCTTTTTGGATTTTCTCTGCGACCTTCGAGATTTGGTTGTCCATGAGGTTGTCGTAGAAATTATTTTGGAATTTCTTAGACCAGAAGACCTGGTAGACAGCTTCAGGGTTCTTTTTCTTATTAAATATGTTCTTAAGCTTGTCCTCGATTTCTTTACTTTCTCTTCTTCATTTCTTCCTCTTTGTTTAGTCTAATTGCGGATTAAATTTGTGAAATTTGTAAAAATATCGCTGAAATATGCAAAATTATAAATTGAGTTAAATATTGCGGATTTGAACTTACTTATCTCGTTCATCATTCACTTTGTTACTCGCAACTTGGTTGATTCTATCGTCAATCGTTTTGATAGCTTTACTCTTCGTGATTAGATTCTTCGGCTTGTTAAGTGGAATGTCAATCGGCCTAAATAAACCGAGTTGAAGATGTAGTAAAACAAATGACATACTGTGTTCGACTGTTCGTCGGAATACGTCTGCGTGCTTTTATCTTAAGCTCCTCCATTCGTTTTTCTTCCTTTTGGTCTCTTTCATCTGTCCTTTTCACAACATTTTGGATGAGTTCGTCTCCTTCATCAAGATGTTGCTTGTAGAGTTCGTAGAAATCAACACAAAAGGAGTTAGCCAGGAGGCATGGCGACATCGAAACTGCTGCGCCTTTCGGAGTATACCGCGACAACGACCGATCGAGGATATTGTAAAGCCGAGCCTGCGGGATCGACTTTATTTCGCCAAAATTTATCATAGTCTCGGTGAGGTTAGTCTTCGGGATTGTGAGTGAATACTCTCTTCCTGGACTCGTGCTAATGCGTATCTTATTTAAACTTCGGAAGGTGCTTTGCTGTTCTCTGAATGTAATCCTTCAAGCAGCTGTCATCGTAGACTTTAGCTTCTATATAATGAATTCAAAATGAATACCTTTAGGTTTGCTTTTTATTTGATTTGAAGTAGCCTGTGTTCGACGTCTCTCTTTTCTTTACATTTTGACTATCTACATATCAATAATGGTAGCCTTACATTTCTCTCGTTTTGGAGTCGTGCACAAAGGGAGTTTGGGCAAGACTGCAGCGGTTTGCTTCTATTAGAAAATCTTAAACCCAGCTGACATATTTTTAGCTGATATTAAACACTTGCTGCAGGAGTAAAAATTGTGGTAATATTGCCTTATTTAACTTACGAAATCGTGAAGGAATTAGTGCAATCAAAAAATTAAGATTTTCGATTTAAAAAAGAAAATAATGAACAAAGATCTTGTGACTGTTTACTTGAGGGATGAGATCAGCCTCCATTCGATTAAATATAAATTATTAGTAAATGAATTCAGCAAAAGAATAATACAGGTATTCTATTTAGCTGAATTGAAAATCACGTAATAATTTTGTTTAATCCAATATTTCAGTTCACTAAATATTGTCTCGACTGTCTGCGGATTACTTGAAAATATTATTCAGCAAAGTTTGGTGAACTGAACCGTAAATGTTACTTTTATTGCACTTTAGTATGTAAAGGAAGAACAGGATCGCAAAGAATACGTTGTCATCTCCAGGCTTGCAGTTCAGTTCTTGATTCCCAGAAATAACCTTATACAACGGAGCGTAGTCACTCGGCGCAGTCTGGAGAATAATTGGAGTATCGCTATTTTCAGAGCATTTCGAGTGGTAGTCACAGTATTCATAGTATATCTTCGCTTTATAGTTGGAATCATCGCTTTTATAGCTTCTTTGGAAGATCTTACAAAACATCCACATAATGATATGGGAGTCTGTAGGATATTTCGAGCTCCACTCTTGTCCATTGAAGTCCTGTCCTCAGTTGTAGTTGATTTCGAGTTCAGCAGGCTGAACAAGGTTCACAATCCTTTGGAAAGTATACAGTCTGCTATTGTGTCAGAAGCCGGTGATTGTATAGTATCTTTCAATGTCCCTTCGCTGCATTAATTTATTATGGAACAGCCTGCTGTACTCTTGGTCGATGTCGAGGGTCTCGCACTGTGAAAGAATATAGCTGAAATAGTGGTACGAGCTGTTGTCCTTATTCTGCTTAATTTGTAACCCCAGTAAATCTTGCAAATCAACTAGTTTATACTGAGGATTGAAGTACTTCATGAAGATTGACTGGTACTCGGCTGGTACTTCGTATTCCGCATAGGAATTGTTAACTTTTGAGTAGATTAGGCTATACTTTCAAGAGTCTAAAATCTTTCACAAGTCCTGCCAGTTAGCAAGATCTAGTTCAATTATGCTGTTGAGAATTCAGTTCTTGATCCAATTTTTGACTTCGCCCAGCCACGAGCTGATCTTGCTGCTGATTTGTAGCATTTCAATAGTGAGTGTATATTTTTCAGTTAACAAGATGAGGTCTTCATAATCAGCTAGACAAATTTAATTACTATTTTTAGTTGGTTTTATTTAGACCAAAAATAAAAAGTTCAATTATTAAGTCGTAGCTATATAAATACAACCGAATGATGTAGATTTTAAGTTTGCAACTTTTGCATGTTTTGTATTATTGATTAATAAAAATCAATTCTTAAGGTATAAAGATAAACAATTGATTTGATAAACATTAAAGTTAATATTTTACTAAAATAAAGCAATATTTAGAACTAAATTATTTTACTATGATAGTGATGATTTTAAAGGAAATCTTACGCATTATATTTCAACTTTTTACATTTGCAATGCTATCATTAAATTTTTGATTTTTAAAACTACTGAAATTAGGTCTATTTTCAGATTGATTATAAATTGATTGCAAGTAATCACGCCTCTGATCTGATGCTGAATCAAGCAATTTTAAATTAGATTTTGTAAGTCTGGTGTCGTTAGACTGAAAATAACTTGTATTTTTTCTCATCGAGTAGAACTTATCAGTATATCTTGAATTATCCATCTTATGTCTGTCATAAGAGTTCAGATCTTGATCATTAAGCATGTCATTATTAAATATCGAATCATCGAAGCTATTGTGCTTATGTCCAGGCCGATACTTGATGTCAGAGTTTGAATATCGAGAATAAGGAGTGCAGAAGTCCTCGCTATTTATATCGAGGCTGTCCGAGATAATTTGATCTCAAGCCTTTCAGTCGATTAACATCAAATCTCGACTTGTTCTCAATAATGTTCTGGTTTATTATCTTTTGTAGCTTTTTATTTGTCGGTAAGTTGCGATACCTGATAATCATGGATTCTTCTGCCTGAAGTTTGACAGAGGTGTGAATAACAACGATAAAAATAATGAAGATTACGATTACATAATAGACAAAGACATTACTCATAGATCGGTCATCTTCAGATGTCACCAGTACAATTGCAAAGAGCACTCAGATAAACGCAGCAAGGGTCTTAATGATAAAGCTTTCAACATCAAAGTTGCGCTTGATAAACTTTAGCAGTTGCTTGAACTGTCTTTTCCTCATATTTAAGCAAATCAAATTTTTAAATTTGTTCAAAATTAACTAAAATATTGAATTCGTAATCTTTATAAGCTGAATTGTAGATGACCTAATAATACAAATAAATTTAGATGGAAAGAAACACCAAAACCTATTGTTTCAGAAGTTCGTTTAACGATGTGCAGTGAGACTTAGAGCTGCAAAAAGATCATGAGTTCATATTCAAAGATAGCAACTTGATGCATAATTCCTTCATCGATCATACAAACTGCTTCGATGATGTTTAATAAAATCTATAATTACGATAATTTCTTGTATGGCCATGATTATCAGTCAAATTTTATCTTCCACCAAAGTTTCACTAACGACGCTGAGATTAATAAACCCGCTGTGGAGTGAAATAAAAGTCGTGCAATAAACCCAGTGGGTGTCTCTGAACCATGAAGTAAACTTAGCGAGGCACTAAGACAACATAAACCCAACGAGCAGGCTTTAGATGAAAGTGGCTACTCTAAGCCACTAATGACTGATTTTAAATAGCAAAATGAGCGATTTCACTCACTATCCGCAAGATGTGGTAAATCATTTAAATAAAAAATTCACGATTGCCAATAAAAATCAGAAAAACGACATCTTAGTAAACCAGATGCACCATTTATCAACAAAGGAAGAAGTGAAAAATTTGGGTGATCGTGACAGCCAGGAAGTGCATAATGGTCAATGCTCGAGGCTGATAGAAGTCCTCTCGACGATCAGCGGAGTGAACCACGTCTACCTCACAGAGGAGATCGTTCAGCAGACCAAGGAGCTCGGCCAAAAATAACGTCGCTGGGCTGCTTAACATACCATATCGAAAGTACAAGTCAATTCTTAATAAACTCGGTATTAAAATAAGCTGTGGGAGGAAGCTAAAATCACCAAAACTTGAATATGAACTCGTGCAGTGGATGCAAAGCTCCAGTCAACGCCAATCCGCAGTAAATAGGAACGCAATATGCACTAAGGCCAGGAGTCTTAAGAAAGAGTTGGTGAAGCAAGGGAATGAAGAACTCAGAAAATTCAAAATTTCTAAAGGATGGCTTGATAAGTTCCTAAAGAGACACGGGGCTGCTTAATTCATATAATATAGTGAAGTTAAACAATCCGTCAAGCTGCTTTAATTTATTAGCTTCTACGAACCTAAATGTTGGTTTATATTTACTGATAGCCAATATATACTCGTCTTGGAAAAGTTTGGTTAAGAAAGCAATATCGATTTATCTTATTTACTTCATTCTTTTGCTTCACAAGTTCTTTTATGAATAATAATGGGTTTTATAATTACAATTAATAGAAATACTTTTTACAATAAGCTCAATATCGACTCTTGATTATTTGAGTCAGAGTCAAAATTAAGTATTCATTTAGATTATTGAATTTTAATTCGAAAGAAACTTTAAAATAAAAATACTAATAATTAGTATGAAAGAAAACTATGATAATTTTGATACTCCAAATACAATTAATCTTCATGTTTGTCTCTATACAGCCTGCCTCTCGAATACGATGAGCTTGCCCTATTTGAGAAATCGAAGTGTTGGTGGTACTTCTGTACTGAAATGCTTCGAACTGATCCTTTACTGAAGGGTCTGCTTTCTTTTCCTGACTGAATAATTCTTCTTTCCGGTCTGTAAGAAAATTTAAAGTCTCCACAATCACAATTCAAGCCGCAGCGACAAATACAAGCACAGAGCTAACAAAAATGTGGATTAATTTCATATCCAAGTACACCGCCTACCTATGAGCTGCACTTTTTAAGTTCCTCCTCCTCATCATCCTGGGCTTTCGATCGAATACTTTATGGTTAGTGAATTTATTTCAGTTTTCCGTTGCTTATTTTATTAAATCTATAGTTCTCGAGTAAGCCAAAAAAGATAAATACAAATCAGTAATCGTCTACCTATCGAATCATTCGCTGAGTAGCATTTTTGGATTGGTCTTGGTAATAAAGCTCTGCATGAAAGTCTGTTCATTCATATTGCTGAGACTAAAATATATTTATGCAAGCCCTACTCAGATCTTGAATTATTAACAGTGTCAAATAAATATTTCTTCTTCCTGCTGCAGTTCTTCTTCATCACCTTTGTTTTTATTTTTAGCTTATTTTTTGACGATTTAAAACCGATTTCTCTATTGCGAGAATGGATCCGCACTTGCTTTGGGGAAATCACAGTCCTGTTGACGAAAGAATAATTCTATGCGTTGCTGTCACAGTTGCGGCTTACCTCTTTTAAATCGTGCTTTTGCTTGACGTCTCTGTGGACTCTTGCTTTGAACTTGGAGACTTTATGCTGACTCGAGTCCTCTGAAGAACTCATAAAAGAGTCTTCCTCGAAGTTGTCTTTCGGCAGGCAGACGTTGATTTTCGGCTTCATTCTTGACATGTCTCTTTCTGTAGTTTTATCATTACAACAGGAGTCTGGGCGAGATTAAGCTTTATAAAAATTTAGCTTGATATGCAAAATAATATTTTTGAGGAATAAAATCAGCAACGGATAGATAAGTCCATTGATTATTGAAAGATTTCAGAATATAAGTGACTTTGAGATGTAAGCAGGATCTATTCGATAGCTAATAAGAGTGATAGTGATAACCAGTATGCAATATCCTCCCAGTGAATTATTGAGATAGAAGAATTACTAATCTGCAGATCTCCAAAATGCTTTCTGAATATCTTGCGATTGAACTCCTGCCTGATTTTCTCCATCTTATCATGGTCGTATATCTTGTGCCTGTACACGACTGCACATGGCTTTGAGCTGAAGGGCAATGATGATATTGGCATTGGCTTCATTTTCTTAAGTGCTTGGACTCTAAATTTTAATATGATAATCAAAATTTTATAGATTATTATGGTTAGAAATGATTTGAGAGAATTAGATTCATCAAAATTAAAAAAAAATCTATGATTTTTTAATTAACATCAACACTTACTCTGCTTTATCCTGTTGTTTCATTTGAATTTAGCTATTATTCGAATTAATTGACCTTATGATATGATTATTTATAAGATTAAAAATTAGTGTTACAGTTCGAGAAGTTAACGAATAAAATTCATTTAAATTTGATAGATTAAATACAACTTAATATTATCGCATTTTAAATTTGAAATTTTTACTTTTCTCATATCTTAATCCTATTAATAAATTTAAATTTTAAGTCGGATAAATCAATAAATCTAAAATATACTATTTTATTTTGACTTTGTTACAATTTACGTCTGTTGTATAGTTCTAATCTCTCCAAAGATTGATAATAAATTACACAAAGCAATTAACAATTAGTAAACACATCATAACCCAGTCCATGTTGCTTACAAATAATTTTATATTAATTATGTTGAATTTCAAAATTATCTAATTTCCCTTATTCTCCACACTACCTCAACCATCACTCAC